>CAUYON010102220.1:0-43004 GCA_963573935.1 Arctocebus calabarensis | reverse complement strand
GATCATCAGGCATTAGATTCTCATAAGGATCATGCCCAGATCCCTCCCGCATGTGCAGTTTACAGTAGGACTGCGCTCCTATGAGAATCTAATCCACCACTGATCTGACAGGAGGTGGAGCTCAGGTGGTAATGAGGCTGTGAATACAGATGAATTTGCTCACCCCATCACTGTCACTTCCTGCTATGCAGCCCAGTTTCTAACAGTCCAAGGACCACTACTGGTTTGCAGCCTTGGGTTTGGGGACTGCAGGTCAAGAGGAGTGCTTCTTTAACTTGCTGAAGTTACAGTTTTAAGAAGCACCCCTGGGAGCTTGCTGAAGTGAGGCTGTGATTCACTGTTCTAGGGACAGGCCTAGGATTCTGCATCTCTAGTAAGTTTCCAGGTAATGGTGATGCTGCTCCCCAGAGGACTCAACTTTGAGCAGTAAGGATTTAGAGACTGTTCATTATAAAAATACTGAAATAAAAATATCCCTCAGAGATTCTAACTTATAATTGGTTAGGATAACCTGTAATCTAGAATCAGGCCTTGACATTGGTATTTTTTAAAGTTCCCAAGTGAATTGAGAACCACTATCCTAGACATACAAATATGGTTTAGGGGTGATAAATATTCTCAGGGATTCTCAGCCTAGGTCCCTGGACAGATAGAAAGGGGGAGGGGGGTGTCAAGAACTTAAATGTGAGGAATTTTTTGGTTTTTATGAGAGTCACAAGGGGATGTAGCAAAGACTAATATTAAAACTGTGTATGAGGGGATAGTTTCATACTCTTGTATTTCAGAAGTTGGTTGGTGCTTATTATTAATTTGCTTAGGAAAGATTTGGATTCCCCCATCAACAAAGCCAGACAAGTGATGAGTGCAGGTGGAAAGATGGCTGATATTTAAACAACTTTAACTTACCATGAAGAGTGCAACTTAAACAAGCATGGATTTAAATGTTTGCCACACAAGTTAAGCAGCAGTCTTTGAACTGTGTAAGTGTGAAAGTTCATTTGGGTATTGGGTGATTTTTTTGTTCTCATCCTCTAGTGTCATCATAGAGATATTTACAAAATGCCTTGAAAAGTAAGGAAGAGACTAATTCTCTCTGTGAGACTCTGAGGGAGTTCTTGAAGATATATATATATATATATATATATATGCTTTTTTTTTTTTTTTTTTTTTTTTTTTTGAGACAGTCTCAAGCTGTCACCCTGGATAGAGTGCTGTGGCATCACAGTTCATAGCAAACTCAAACTCTTGGGTGTAAGTGATTCTCGTGCCTCAGCCTTCCAAGTAGCTGGGGCTATAGGCTGTGTTGTTGTTGTTGTTGTTGTTGTTGTTGTTGTTGTTATTGTTGCAGTTGTCATTGTAATTTTAGATGGCCCTGGGCCGGGTTCGAATGTATGTGACTGGTGCCCAACCCACTGAGCTACAAGCGCCGCCTAGAAGAAATATTTCAAACTGGACCTCCAAGGTCAACTGTCAGAAACAGCCTAAGTGAGTCTGCTCACCAGTGGCAGGGACAGTCTTTGTGTCTCCTGAAGACTTACCAAGCGAAGGTAGGAGGTGTTGCAGGAAGAGCATTAGGGCCAGCAGTGCGAGGGCCCTCCATACCAAGCTACGATTTCTATAACCTCTCTGTTCAGATAGTTTCTTTCACCTCATTTATTAAGTGTTATAAATATTGCATAATCCTTTAAGAAAAACTAGCAAATACTACATACACAAAAAAAGGAGAAAAATCCATTACTCAGCCAACACATTTTGCCTCCTAATCATTCTCCCAAAGATAACTTTAAAAAAATAAATAAATCTTGGGCAGGGCCTGTGGCGCCGGAGTAGGGCGCCAGCCCCATATACCAGAGGTGGCAGAGTCAAACCTGGCCCTAGCCAAAAACTGCAAAAATAATGATAATCATAAATAAATAAATACATCTTACCATACAGTGTTCTGTCCGTGCTTTTTCTACTGAATCTAAAGTCGAATGTTCCCACTCAAGAAATATATCACCATTTTTTAACAGCTACTTAAATGGATAAATGGACATATAATTTAACTCATTCCACTAACATTGGCTGTTTTACTATCCCAAGTCATGAACAATTTCACGGTTTTAGATAATGCTGTAGTGAACACCCTTTTATGTACACATTTGGGCAGTTGCCATGTTTTTCTTTACATTTATATAGTTAGAATTACAGAATCAAAGAGTATGTATTTGAGGGGGAGCTTTTCAAATGCGATACAAAGTGTCAAACTGACCCCTATCATCCATCCAGTCAGATGAGAATACCAAGCTAGTGACATTTTAACATATAAAATGAAGAGTGTCATCTGATAGTCATTAGTCCCAAGCTCAACTTCTGAATTGCTTTTTGTTGCCAACTTAAGTATTATTTTCAAACATTCTAGCATATGGTAAAGATATCCTTTGCTGTTTTTCATCTCTTGATTCTTCCTCTGAGATGAATTGGTTTGTGGTTTGTTGATAATATCTTTGTGTGAGGATTGCCAGTTTTCTGCATTCATTTTCAAAAATTCAGAGTTGATATTTTTTAACAAATTTTCGATGGCAGTTTATGCCAGTAACAGGGTTTGCCTTCATCATATTGTGATTCACTAGAATTCAGGTGCAGAGGGGAACTAGGGGGAAAAAGAGGGTAGAGTTAATGTTTCTTATGTGGAGCATTTACATTCTAACAACTGACAAATGAGGGCGCTGAGGGTTCCAAAGAGAGAAAGCCAGAATCTTCAGATGACCGATCAAGTGGAGGAAATCTGATGGAGAAGAAATCAGATGCTATACCTAGCCTGCTTTTGGTAGGCTTCCCATCACTATTCTGGGAGAAAGTATGAAAATGTAGTCCGGCACAGTGGCTCATGCCTGTAATCCTGGGAGGCCGAGGTGGGAGGATTGCTTGAGTTCAGACTGAGCAACAGGGAGATCCCATCCTTACAAAAAAATGGAAAAATTAGCCGGGCATGGTGGCACACACCTGTAGTCCCAGCTACTTGGGTGGCTGAGGCAGGACAATGACTTGAGCCCAGGAGTTTGAGGTTGCAGTAAGCAATGATGATAACCACTGTACTCTAGCCAGGGTGACAGAGCAAGACTGTCTCCAAAAAATAAATAAATAAATAAAAGTATTTTCAGAGAACTGGTGATAGCAGTTGTACATGAAGACCTGGAGTTGGAGGAAGACTTATTTTTCATGGCAGTACCCATTTATAATGTTTGAATGATTTACTTTATATATTTTACTTTCTTTTTTTTTTTTTTTTGAGACAGAGCCTCAAGCTGTCATCCTGGATGGAGTGCCATGGCATCACAGCTCACAGCAACCTCCAATCCTGGGCTCAAGCGAGTCTCCTGCCTTCGCCTCCCAAGTAGCTGGGACTACAGGCGCCTGCCACAATGCCCGGCCATTTTTTGGTTGCAGCCGTCATTGTTGGTTGGCGGGCCCGGGCTGGATTCGAACCCACCAGCTCAGGTGTACGTGGCTGGCGCCTTAGCCGGTTGAGCCACAGGTGCTAAGCCAATATATATTTTACTTTTCAAAAAAGTTTCAAGCTAGTTATTTTTTAAAAGCCTTACTCCTCCATGTATAAGAGTTAACTTTAGGGGAAACTGGCGAAGAGTATTTGGGAACTCCATAGTGTTTTTACAACTCTTCTGTGAATCTAAATTTATTTTTAAATAAATTTAAAAAAGAAAAATGGAAGAAAGAGAGAAAAGTACTATCTTCCTATACAGAATCCTACCCCATGAAATAATTTTTACCTTCTTGTCATTTCTTTTAAAAGATTTTCTTGCTCTCACTTCTAATTCTGCCAACCTCCTCATTACAAAGTACAATACACTTGTCTTAGCCATTTTCACTCTTCCTTATTTAATAATGAATATCAGCTGGAAGATACTCAAACATTCACAACAAATCAGGGGTAAAACTCTGTGAATATATTGTTTTTAAGACTTTGCCCAAGTAATAAAACTGAATTTCAGAAGGAATCATCTGAGTATGTGTATGTGGTGGGGGTGGGGGAACTGGATGGACGGAGGGGCTGTGGCCAGCCTCTCAAATCCAGCAGCAGTGAAAGGATGGAGAGAAAATGCCGCTGCAGAAAAACAGTTGAGGTGGTGATTCAGGTATGTGATTCAGGAAAGGTCCTTGTTCAGCCCAGGCAGGGGGAGGAGAATCAGGCAGCTCTTGCAGTTATTTCAAGGAATAAAGCACTGTTATGAATGGAGGGAAGGAGATGCTCTGATGGGGTGGACTTCTGAAGGTCACAGATTGATCTCTCTTGCCTTTGATTCTCTGGTGACTGTCCTGCATGCAGATACTTACTGAGTGCCCACTCTGTGCCAGGCAGTGTTCATGGTGCTGGGAGATCCCACCCACCTTGCTCCTACCGAGATTATATCTGAGTAGAAGGGACATCACTGCACAAATAAATACATACTTGACATGTCAAGTAGGATGTCAGTGAGGTTTCTCTGAGGAAGTGGCGTTTGAGAGAGACCAACATAGATAGGTAACATTGGAGCTTCCTGACAAAATGCCTGTTGCTATAAAGAGAAATGGAAATTAATGGAACATTGTGGACCTTTATTTCCCGCTAGGTATCCTTAAGAGTGATATACCATGAAGTCGTTAAAAGATTGATCCAGAAATGGGAGATGTGGTTCCTGTTGGACAATCTTCCTTTTTACCCAGATATCAATTACTTGACCCCTTTTTTTAGCTTATTCCTAAAGTGCAGAATTGTCTTGTGGCAATCCTGGGGCATTCAGGAGGCAACATTTACAAGGTTCTCAGGGTCCAGGAATGGAGGGTGACGCCGGGTCAGATAAAGCAGATATGAGAGTGATGTGACTTGATCTCCCTCAGGGGATGTTCACTTCTTTCTCCCATTCCAACCGTGGCCTCTCCTCTTCCAAGCAGGATTGGTTGCCGTGGTCCTTGCTGCTTCTCTCTCTCACGTGTCAGTCAAGCGCCTTCTATGTCCCTGGGGTCGCACCAATCAACTTCCACCAGAATGACCCGGTAGAGATCAAGGTAAGTGTGTTCCTGAACCGCTGGAGCCTCTGAGCTTCTTAGAGGACCACAGGGAGCCGTTTGTGTCCATCCTGTGGTTGTAGGGAACAAAGACTAGTGCCCAGTTGTCCTGGGAGAAAGTGTTCACTGCATGCTGTGTGGGCTGGAAGTAGAGTGTCCTGGAGTGTCCTTGGGAGTCCTGAGGTTCCGAGAGCTCTCCCCCTGCCTCCTCATCTCTCTTCCTGTGCTGCTGGCTCTGCATAGCCTGTCTCCGTTTCTGGTTCTTGCTGTTTTCTCTGTGTATGCTTGTGTACATGTGCATCACTATGTCTTTCTCTCACTTTTGCTCTTGAACATTCTTTTTTCTCTGTGTGTGTGTGTGTGTGTGTGTGTGTCCATGCCCATCTCTTTTTGCATTTTTACTTCACTCCACCTGCCTCCTCCTCTTTGGCATCTCTGTCTCCCTCTTCTCTCATCATCTGCTCCATCTTCCTCTCTGTTACCAGCTTTCTCTGCATAACTCATAGCATCTGCTCGTTATTCATTTATTGTGAACATCTCTCTTCCTTGGCAGTCAGAATTGTGACTTGCAAGAACAGTAATTGAAATTACATTTACTGTAGGTTGTTCACATGCCAGGCATTATGCATGGCTTAGCTCAGGATGCCTGCTCAGGAAACCTCTGAGGTGAAGTCTATATGTTTTATGGATTTCCTACAAATTTTACAGATGAGGAAATTGAGGCCCAGGAATAATCAACAGGCCCACAGTCACATGGTGAGGAAGACATAGGGTTAGTCCAGAACCCCGTCTCTGAGGCACCGTAGTAGTCTCCTCTCACTGCCTCTGCCTAAAGCTCCCTCCAGAGCAAAGCTGTGCCACAGAGGCTTCTGGGGTTGCTCTGGCTTCCAGTCCTGCCTACCTGAGAATGTGGGAAGAGAGAATGAGAGGGAACATAAAGGTGGGAGTCATCTCTTTATAATATGGATTCTTTTCTGACTGTCTGGAGAGAGAATGCTAAGAAACACAAAATTGTTATAGCAGTAACTTTTTGGCCATTTTTCCTCAAGAAGTTTATGTAGGGCTTAGTAGAGGCCCTCAATCTCCTCAATCTGCATCCAAAAAACTTTTAAACTCAAAACGTTTTCTAAACTCATTGGAAGCCATAGCTGGCCTAAACTGAGCATGCAGCTTTTCATTGACTTATCCCACTTAAGAGGAATATTTTTGCATTTCTCTTTGCAGTCACTGAACATGAAGTGCTGCTCCAGACCCAGCTGGAGGGTGTTAGGAAACCTATGGTGTGTACAACACATTTCCCTTCTCAAACCTGGAAAATCCCCGAGCAAGAGTTGTATATGGGGGTTGTTACACCTCATGCTAAAAGTCATTTGTACTTTTAGATGTTGTATGAGGAATGGCCAATAGTTCTTAAAAGAGCAAAGGTAATTTTAAGTACATGTAGGTTAAAATTTTATTGTTTGTAACATTTTGATGGGTTCTACATTATCTATAGTCTTGGTGTTTTCTGTAATTACTACCATTTTCAGAGGTATATTTTGTGTGCTTGCATCATTTTCTATTCTCCTTCATCATTAATTAAATAAATATATCATGGTTTAGTGATAAATTTCCCATGGAAGGGCTTCTAGTTGTTTTTTACTTTTCTGTCTTTCGTCATTCAGCAAACGTTTAATGAGCACCTCCTCTGCCTGGCTCGAAGGCACAGGGTAACAGAGGCACAAATGGTCTTTGCCCTTATGGAGCTTAAGTCTTAAATTCTAGTGGGGGGAATGCTGATTTTTAACAAATAGGTACACAAAATAATTACATCTTATCAGACAGGAAAGGGAAGGAACTGAGGTAGCATAGAAGATGATGGGGGCTCCATTAGACATGCTGTTTATGGGGTCTCAGAGGTCAGGGGAGTTAAGCTGAAACCTGAGTGTGAGCAGAAGCCAGATGTGCACAGAGGAGGACAGAAAGGAACAACAGGTTCCAAGCCTGAGTCAGAGCTTGACTGACTCAAGGAACTACAGAAGATGACCACTGTGGTTATGAGTCAAAAGTGAACTTATTTGTTATTAAAGGTTTTTTCCCCCTCATTTGAAGTTATTTCCTTAGGAAAGATGTTCAGAAATGAAATTATCTGGTCAAAACATAGCAACACATGGAAGATTCTGTATATTGGATTTGGTTGTGATTTTAAACCAATTCTGTACCACAATCTACAAGTAGTGAAATGTGAAGTAATTCAGAATTGTGGGCAGTGGGCAGTATATAGTATACTGTAGTTATGTCTGCTCCAGTTAGTTTGCCAATAGGATACTGTTGCCAAGTGTACTAAAGATGTGTGGGTACCTGGCAAAGTTATAAAAGAGGCATCTTGGTTTCTGCTGGATGGCAGGACAACAGCCCCTCTTCTCCCACCAGGCCGTGAAGCTCACCAGCTCTCGAACCCAGCTACCTTATGAATACTACTCACTGCCTTTCTGCCAGCCCAGCAAAATCACCTACAAGGCAGAGAATTTGGGTAAGTGCTACTTTCACACTGCTGTCAACCAGTGCTAGCATGATTATGACAATAATAGCAGTCAGCCTTGCTGTGTGCTGGGTACTATTCTACTTAGTTTATATACTGGCTAGCTTATGTAAGGCTTATAATGGCCCTGGAGGGGTAGTTACTGTGTTTATTACCATTTTGCAAGTTAAGAGACTTGCCTCTGATTATACTTTTAGTTAATGGTTAAACTAGGCTTTGAATCCAAATTAGTCTTTAGCACTTGGCTTTTGCACAGACCAGCTCTGCCTAGGTTTCTAGATTTCTTCTCTCTTATGGCTTCTGTCACCTGCTCTGCTTTTAATGAAAAAAGCAAGTGATTACCTCTGCCCTAAAAGCAAGCAGAGAAATCACTGTAGTTCTTGCTAAGCTGACTTGCTTCAAATAATGTTATGAGGTACCCAGCACAGTGTCTGGCACATGTATTCCATAAAAAGTAGCCATTTTATTCTAGTTTAAATAATTATTTGTTTGGCAGGATTTCATGCTTAAAGGAAAAGGCATTTAGAGGCATCTCTTTAGGACAGAGTTATTAGTGTTTCAGTTATGCCTGTTAAGTCAAGCCAGCCCAGGTGTATGTTAAGTCCTGGATATAAAAGCACGGAAAGATGCTCTTCCTGAACTTAAGGAACTGAAGAGACTTTCTTTTTTTCTTATACTTTAGGAAGGAGAAAGGAGAGAGTAGGCCCCTGAAAAGACTGCCTTCTCTGTCAGGGCTACCCCTGGTACAGATGTTGCCAGAACCCCTAGCTGACAAGTGTATCTACTCCCAGGTATTAGGGGGGCCTGACCCAGCTGGAGGCAGGCACTCGGAACAAGTTTAACAAAAGTGAGCAGCACCACTTCCCATGACACCAACTTTGCCTGTGTCTTGCCTTGTGTTAAACAGAGATTGACCTCAGAGCATCGGCTGACTTCCACTAAAGGTGCAGCTCATGACCTTGCTGCTGACTATCTATATGCTGACACCTGCTTGCTATTTTCTTTCTTTCCTTTCATGCCCTAGCCACCTTGCCTTTGCCTAGGAAGCCTGACCCACTTGATCTTCCAGACTCCAGATACCAGGTCCCTCAGCTGCTTCTCCCTTTCCCTGGAAGCTGGTGTGGCTTCTTCGGCAACCCAAGGCTCTGCAGTTAGCCACACTTCAGTGTGATACTGGATGATCTTAACCTCTTCGAATCTCTGCTCAATCTTCCATGAAGCTAAGGAATGTTCCTGCCTCATAGAAATGAAGACTTCTGTGTATAGATGTCATCTTGCCATGTTGCATTTCTGGTTTGGGGGCGTTTTTTTTTGAGACAGAGTCTCACTTTGTTACCCTTGGTAGAGTGCCGTGGCATCACAGCTCATAGCAACCTCTAACTCTTAGGCTTAAGCAATTCTCTTGCCTCAGCCTCCCAAGTAGCTGGCACTACAGGCGCCCACCACAACGCCCACCTATTTTTTTGTTGTAGTTGTCATTGTTGTTTTGGCAGGCCTGGGCTGGGTTCAAACCCGCCAGCCCAGGTGTATGTGGCCAGAGCTCTAGCCCCTAAGCTACAGGCTCTGAGCTTGCATTTCTGTTTTTGTGTAGTATTTCCTTTCATGGCCTAGGGGCTCCTTGACTCAAGGGATTGTGTCTTATATTCCTTTCTCTTCTCAACTTCTAGTCCAGTACCTGCCATATAGTAGGCATTTGGGAAATGTTAATGTCCTAAGTGGAGCGAAAACATCCTTGACTAAATGTCTAGTGGATTGTAAACCAGTCATTATAATGTGAAGTAAAAACTTCACATTGTCACCATCATCATCATCACCACCACCACCACCATCAATGCTTATAAGGTTCTTCCTATGAGCTGTGTGCTATTATAAGCATTTCTGTTTCAACTCATTTAATTTTCACAACAACCATGAGGTAGATTCTCTTACTATCTCCTTGTTATAGACCAGGCAGGTGAGGCACAAAGAGGTGAAGTCATTTGCCCTAGGTCATTCATCTAGTGAGTGGCAGAGCCCTGGGGACTGGCTCCAGAGTCCATACTCTTTTTTTCTGAGACAGAGTCTCAAGCTATCACCCTGAGTAGAGTGCCATGGCATCACAGCTCACAGCAACCTCCATCTCCTGAGCTTAACCAATTCTTCTACCTCTGCCTCCCAAGTAGCTGGGACTACGGGTGCCCGCCACAACACCCAGCCATTGTTTGGTTGCAGCCACCATTGTTGTTTGGCAGGCCCGGAGCTGGATTCGAACCCACCAGCTCAGGTGTGTGTGGCTGGTGCCTTAGCCACTTGAGACACAGGCACCAAGCCAGAGAGTCCATACTCTTTTTTTTTAGATAGAGCCTCAAGCTGTCACCCTGGATAGAGTGCTGTGGCATCACAGCTCACAGCAACCTCCAATTCCTGGGCTCAAGTGAGTCTCTTGCCTCTGCCTCCCAAGTAGCTTGGACTACAGGCATCCGCCACAATGCCCGGACATTTTTGGTTGCAGCCGTCATTATTGTTTGGCGGGCCGGGCTGGATTCGAACCCGCCAGCTCAGGTGTACATGACTGACGCCTTAGCCCTTTGAGCTACAGGCGCCGAGCTGAGAGTCCATACTCTTAAGCATCACACTCTGTGCACTATTTTCCTTAAGGCTTACAGTAACTCTGTAAAGTATAAGAACAGCTTGTCATACTCTGTAACTGTAAGCTATAAGACTAAGAGTTATAATGTAAGCTATAAAGAGTATAGAGTTACAGAGTATGATGACTCTTCATTTTATAGTAGAGGGAACAGCAGCCTCAAGGGTTTGAAAGGGTTCAGAGGGTGGCGCCAGTAGCTCAGTGGGGAGGGCGCCAGCCTCATACCCCAAGGCTGGCAGGTTCAAACCCAGCCCAGGCCAGCGAAAATCAACAATGACAACTGCAACAAAAAAATAGCCAAGCATTATGGCAGGTGCCTGCAGTCCCAGCTACTTGGGAGGCTAAGGAAAGAGAATCACTTAAATCCAAGAGTTTGAGGTTGCTCTGAGCTGTGACGCTATGGCACTCTACCGAGGGCAACATAGTAAGACTCTGTCTCCAAAAAAAAAAGAATGGTTCAGGGTCACATGGTGGAGAAGTTGAGATTTAACCCCGATTTTTTTACTCTAAAGATAGAGTTCTTTCTGTGGTCCCAGCTGCCTTCTCTGGGAAGGCTTACTTGGGCTATCTGAGGGAAGTGCTCGTGGTTGTCACATGGATGGAGATCTCGTGTCACGGGGTATGTGCTGGAGCAGCTGTGACACATGATGTGGAGTATAGCATCAGGCTCTCTTAAAGGGTCCACGTCTATGGCTTCTTGCTCACTGTTAAAAGGAATACTTCCGTATTAGAAATGAGCCATTCCGGACCAGTATGTCCTCTTTCTTGGGTTAAATTTAATTTTTAAATATCAAGAAGTGATACCACCTTACTTGGTTTGTAGCCCTTTTGCCTTCTCTATTGTTGTTCCTCCCCTCAAGCAAGATCTTTGTTGACCAGAGAAGTGGGCAGGTAGACAAGGTATAGAGGAAAGAGCCCAAGGGTTAGTTTCACCACAGCCCCTCATAGTCAAGGGCAAGCCCACTATCCTCTGTCATCCTCAGCTTTGTTGTCGGGAAATACATGCCAGCAATAGACTATGCAGATGTCTTATCATGTGCTTGTTCTTAACAGGCCAGTCCATGCCTGGGTTTTGCACATTTACCTACATTGCCAGGCTTCTAAAACAGGACACAGGGGAAGAGCCCTTCATCCAGGCCCCTCCTTACCCTCTCCCTCTCCTGGGTGGCCTCATCCACACTTGAAGCATCACTTGACAGGGCTTCTGTTTTGCAAAGCAGAGCCATTGCCCCCTACAAAGGGCACTGCCCCCTACAGCAGCATAGCTCATGGCCCTGCCACTTACCATCTGCACCCACAACTCACAACTTCTACCTCTGCCCTGACCTCTCCTCTGAGCCTTAAATCTTGATATCTCACTGCCTACTTAACGTGTCAAAACAAAATGTCTTCCATCTGAATTTGCTGTTCTTTGTTTTTCCACGTAGAACCTGGTTGTAGAAATGTCAGGGTCTTCCTAACATGCACCACCCTCACTCATCCCTTGTATCCAGTCGGCACCAGGTTCCCTAGATTTCTCTTTCTCAGTAGCTCCTGGATCTGGGTCCTCTTCTCTACCCTCACCACTCTCTATTCCACCCACCAGCATCACTCATTTGCATGACTGACTGCCATCACCCCCAACCAGTTCCTTGCTTCTTCTGTTTTCTTTGCAAGATAGCCAGAGTGACCTTTTTGTAACTAGAATCAGGTAAGTCTTCCTCCTCCCTGTCAGAAGCCTTCATTGGCTTTTGTTGCTCTCTAGATAAAGATCAAACTATGTGTGGTCCACAGGGCCCCTGAGGACCAGGTCTGGCCCATCTTTCCAGCTCACCCAGTCATTCTCCCAAGCTCTTTGCACCGTAGCCACATAAGTTTACTACTTCCCACAAGGCCTTTGCACATACTATTCTCTATCTAGAATGTTCTTCCCCTATCTTTTGACCTGGTCAACTTTATCTCTTCCTTTAGAGCTCATTCAAGTACCATTTCTTCAGGGAAGCTTTCTTAAACCTACTGCCCCATGTCTACAGAAAGTTATACCATAAATTCTCATTTTTTGACTTTTAATCAGAGTTTGTCCTTCCACTAGACCATATAAGCTCTAAGAGTATGTCTATTCAACTTTGTATCTTCTGGGCCTGGCACATGGTAGGTACCCAGTACATGATCATGAGTAAATGAATGAATGACTAGAAGACTAGACAGAGAGTGCCATATCAAGTGGGTCCACAACTGTTAAACCAAGTGCATGTGGAGATGTCAGTTCTGCATGTTGGCTCTGGTTGGTCTCCTTCAGCGTGCATGAGTTTCATAGTAGAATCAATTGTTGAATGGCTCAGAATGAAAGTATCATTGGGTTAGTTGACAGTCCCTAACTGCTCAATGCCTGTTAGCATGAAGTCTAGCAGCAGGTTACTCTGAAGCAACAGGTACACAAGGGACATGCCAGTTTAAGTAAAAAGTTTTTTTGGATAAAAATCTCAGGTGCTGGATTCACCCTGCTTCTATCCCTGCCTGAAGCAGGATCTGAAGACACAGGGATAAAAAGGAAACAAGTCTACCTCAGAGAGCTAGACACATAAATATATCAAAACATGGATCAAAGTAACATCATTAACATATGAAAAGGTACTGATGCTAAAATTAGTGTTTGTTTCCTGTCTTCACTTTGCCTGGTACGTTATTTGGATTATCTTCTTTATTTCTCACTGTAACCCTGAGAAATGGGTGCTACTATTATCACATTTTACAGATGAGGACGTTGAGGCTCATTGACTGCTAAACTAGTAAGTGGAAAAGGCAAAGTACAATAGCAGGAGGCCTGGAGTTGGAGCCTTCTCACTTGACTGCCTGGTACTTCCTCTGCGCAGAGGGAAATTAGAAGAGGGAGTGATGAGTTTGCCCTGAAGAGG
The DNA here is from genome assembly GCA_963573935.1 of Arctocebus calabarensis. Lineage (NCBI taxonomy): Eukaryota > Metazoa > Chordata > Mammalia > Primates > Lorisidae > Arctocebus > Arctocebus calabarensis. The sequence continues at coordinate 29,917 of CAUYON010102220.1, read as the reverse complement.
TCCAGAAGGGCTTAACTGGAGAGAGAGAAATAGAAGCTGAGTTTGCAGCCAAGAACACTGGGCAGGGAATGGCACTCCAGGCAAAGGAAGTGATTAAGGGCCAGCTGCATGGAAGGGTTTGGTATGTTTGATGAGCACTGAAGGATCCAGTGGTGCTAGAGTACAAAGGAGAAAGGGCAGGCAACATGTGGGGGTTAGCTGGCCAGCTCCATACAAAGAGATGGGGAAGGGCATTGACTGCCAGGCTGGGGTACTGCTCAAGCCCTTGGAAGTCCATTCTGTTCTGTAACCCTACGTTTCTGTGACTCTGCTGACCTCAGCAACCTCAGGGCTGAAGCTCTGAGCTCGGATCTGTCTCTCTTATGGCAGGAGAGGTGCTGAGAGGGGATCGGATTGTCAACACCCCTTTCCAGGTTCTCATGAACAGTGAGAAGAAATGTGAAGTTCTGTGTGGCCACTCGAATAAGCCAGTGACCCTGTCAGTGGAGCAGAGCCGGCTCGTGGCCGAGCGGATCACAGAAGACTACTATGTCCATCTGTAAGTTGTCCTCTGCACCCTGTTGGCCTCAGATGCAGATGTGGGAGGGCACTGATGGGAGAGGCAGTCCAGAGGGACTGAGCGGGGCCTTGGGTTTCCAGCATTGCTGACAACCTGCCTGTGGCCACCCGACTGGAGCTGTACTCCAACCGAGACAGTGATGACAAGAAGAAGGAAAAAGATCTGCAGTTTGAACATGGCTACCGGCTCGGCTTCACAGATGTCAACAAGGTATAGTATCTTTGACATGCTGTCAGGGTTGGGGAGCCACACTTCACAAGTCATGAACCTTTGGGGCCATAGAGAAGGAGGAAACATTCAGCTGTAGGCTTGTAACACAGGAATACAGGGATTGGCCAAGGCAAGTTTCTCCTGGTTTCCTTGGGTATGATAGTCTGTCAGAGGTCTGAGTGCTCTGGGCAAGGCCCTGGTAGATGCTACAAGGAGGTGAAGGTACAATCCCTAAAAAGTCAGATTCCTTAAAAAAATTCTGGGACATCGTCATCCCTTTCCAGGTTCATGTAGGAGAGTTGAGTAGTGGTCAAGAAGATGTAGGCTCTCAGGGTTTGAATCCTGCCTTCATCGCTTACTGGTTATCTGAGTAACTGTGAGCCTGTGATTCCTTATTTATCGATGTGTGTGATAAACATGGCCAACCCTCTGGAGTTGTTATGTAGAGAAAATCAGATTGTGTGTGTGAGTACTTCATAGCACAACCCCTGAGAATGAGTGAATAATGATGAGGATTATAACTGTGATCTTCTTTACTTATCTGATTTTCTAAACTGAACACATATTACTTAGAAAATAAAAGGTAAAACATTTCTTTTGAAGCACAGCTCATGTCCTTAAAGAGCTTCTATTTTAATTGGGAAGAGAACTGACAATGTGAGACCCTGGATCTTAAGTACCAATCACCTCCCACTGACTGTTAGTGCCAGTGGAGTTCAGAAGGAGTTCCATGCATTCAGGTTGTCATGGAGGAAGTGGGCCTTGAAAATAAGTAGGTTTTTGCTGAGTGGAATTGAGGGATGGTGTTCTCATTGGAATGAATGAGGTAAATAGAGATGTAAAAGTAGGGAGGGTCTGGGAAGCCAAAGAGTTAATGTGACTTAGAAGATGATGACAGCCAGATATGTTAGAGTCAGATGCTGGAAGGCCTTAAATGCCAAGCTAAGAGAATTTTATCTGTTGAGTTCCAGGGAGCCCTTGAGGGTTTCTGAACAGGGCAGTGATATGAAGAGAACAGTGTTTTTGAAGGTTGGTACATCCAGGCATGCTAGTAGGAGGAGGGACTGACACCGGGTATTCTCCCTGAGTGCTTTTCTCTTGTCTCTTGGCTGCCAGCTGTTCCGTTCTCTGTTGCTCCGTTTTAGATCTACCTGCACAATCACCTCTCATTCATCCTTTACTACCACCGTGAAGACATGGAAGAGGACCAGGAGCACACATACCGTGTCGTCCGCTTCGAGGTGATTCCCCAGAGCATCAGGCTGGAGGGTGAGTGGGGAGGTGTGACCAGAGGGGCAGGGCTGGTCGGGCCTGGACTGCCACACCCAGTGTCTTCTCATCCTGAGCTGGCTGATAGGGTCAGGTATGGCTGATGGGTCCAGCCAAGGTAGGGTCACAGAATTCTAGTTAGAGAAGATAGGGTTGAGGGGAGAGCTGACATCTGATGTCAGCTGTGGCATGACCTGGATACCTTCCTAGTTTACCCTTTCCCAGCATCCATAGGAAGTAGACATGTAGTTTTACAGCAAGAAACAAGAGGTTCAGAGAGGTTAGTGACATGGCCGAGGCTAAACAGCAAGTTAGGGCTTTGTGGAGCCTTCTCAGAAGAACCAGCCACCACATTCTGGGTTGAAAAACAAGGGGCAAGTTCCAAGACAGAGCTGTTGAGCAGCAGGTTTCTTTGTTTCTTTCCCTCTGTGTTATTGACATAGACTAGAATTTGTCCAGGATCATCCATTTTTCTTCAGTTTGGGAGCCCAGCTCAGTCCTGCTGGGCTTCAAGACCTGGTCCAGCTTTACCTCACCTGCCAGCCCTTGCTCACCACAGTTAAGCAGTAGGCCCAGACCTTTGTCCATGGTGGTGGTTTTCTGACTTTTCTTTTTTATAAGCTATGTAACCTGCTTTTCAAACAAAATTGTACACAGACATCTAGACATCTCAAACATAGATCCTGCACTTTAACAGCACCATACTTCATCTCCTGCGCTGAGTGTCTTGAACACAGCTCTGCATTCGTGTACATGACGGTTTCGAGGTCATCTGCTCCCCTACTGGCTCTTTGAGAGTTTAGAGTCTCCATCTCCTTTCCTCACCATTTTATCTCCAGTCACCATAGTACCTGGCACATAGTTGGTGATTATAGTTACCTGAATGAATGGACAGATGACAGGATGAACATATGAGGAAATGAATGGAGATAGTACCTGAGTGATTGAATTACTAAAGTGCTGGAACTTTGGAGATGAGTAAACATGATGGAATGAGTCAGTAGTGTTTCATGTGTTGAATGGGACTGACTGAATGAGTAAGTCAGCGTTTGTAGAGAAGGGAGATTGATTGACTAAAGGAGACACTCAGACTCAAACCCCTTCTCTTCCCATGCACAGGCCTCTCTGCAGCCCCTAAGGCTCTTTGGAAGGTCAGAGTGCTGGGAAATATATTTTTTATTGTAGGCTAGGCATGGTGGCACATGTCTGTAATCCTAGCACTCTGGGAGGTCAAAGCAGGTAAATGGGTCCCTTGAGCTCACAAGTTCAAGACCAACCTGAGCAAAAGTGAGACCTTGTCTCTACTAAAAATAGAAAAAATTATCCAGGCATTGTGTCAAACACCTATAGTCCCATCTACTTGGTAGACTGAGGCAAGAGAATCGCTTGAAACCAAGAGTTTAAGGTTATTATGAGCTAGGGTTGTTGGGGAGAGGGGATGTTTTATTTTTTGCTTTTTAGAGATAGGATAAAGCCATATCACATGGGCTGGAATTACAATCATAGATCACTGCAACCTTGAACTGAGTTTAAGTAATCCTCCTGCCTCAGCCTCTCAAATAGCTGGGGCTGGAACACCACTGTGCCCAGCTATTTTTTATTTTTTGTAGAAATGTGGTTTTACTTGTTGTCCTGGCTGGTCATGAACTCGTGGCCTCAAGTCATCCTCCCACCTTGGCCTCCCAAAGTGCTAGGTTTACATGTATGAGCCACCACACCTAGCTTAATTTTTTAAATCCATTTTTGCTCACTGTGTTCCCAACCTCCACTTAGACTCAAAAGCCAAGGTCCTAGTAGAAGCCTCAAGGGTACTCCCTGGAACACCCCTTCCATAGTGTTACTGGCCACCATAGGAATAGACAGAATCTCTGTCTCTCACAGATCTCAAAGCAGATGAGAAGAGTTCATGCACCCTGCCTGAGGGTACCAACTCCTCACCCCAAGAAATTGACCCCACCAAGGAGAATCAGCTTTACTTCACCTACTCTGTACACTGGGAGGTAAGTAGGACTGGAGCTCCCAGTCAGGGGAGGAGGGTTCTGGTCTGGGCCAGGATTCTCCAGCAGAGTCCTGACTCTAGGTGCTTCCTCCCACCTGCCAGGAAAGTGACATCAAATGGGCCTCTCGCTGGGACACTTACTTAACCATGAGTGACGTGCAGATCCACTGGTTTTCTATCATTAACTCCGTTGTAGTGGTCTTCTTCCTGTCAGGTAAGAGACCTGTGAGTTGAAGGGTGCAAAGGACAAGGCAGGATTGATTGACTGAGCCATCTACCTGCACATGCACACATTTATTGATTCAGCAAGAATTGGATGCTGCTCATTCTGTGCCAGACGCCAAGTGTGTGGTGTATGGTGTTGAATAAGCCAAACCCAATCTCTGCCTTCAGAGTCTGTATTCTAATGGTTGGAAAGAGACAAAAAAGCAAGTAAATAGTAAAATTCCACATAGGGATAAGTGCTACAAAGCAGATAAACAGATTCAACAAATTCATAACAGTTGAGGAAAGGGTGAAGGCTACTTTAGTGAAGGCCTCTCTGAACGACGAGGAGGAGCCATCATCCAGAGACTCAGGCAGAGACTTTTCCAACAAGGGTCACACCCCTGCAGTGAGATAAGCCTGGTAAGAAGCTGAATGGTGAGAGGGTGGTGGGCAAAGGTAGAATGATACTGTTTGTTTCAGTGTCATATGAGAAGTGAAGATAATGATAGCTACTGCTTATTGAACATTGACCAAGGGGCCAGCTGCTAAGCACTTTACAAACACCTCAATCTTTGATGCCTCATGAACGAAGCCTAAAAATGTTATGTGAGCTCAAGGTCATACAGCTCATTCTCCTAACAACTATATTGCTGCCTAGAGAGGGAAATAGGGAAGTACAAATGGGGGTGGGGGAACTATTTGGGGGTGCTGAGAGTTGGAGATGTCCTGGGTGAGTCTTGAAACATGAGTATGAGTCAGTCAGGGCAAGGTGAGCATTTAGTCAAAGGGAGTAGCCTGGGCAAAGGCAGAGAGATGAAAGAGGGATGAGACATGAACCAGTAACTAAAAGCAACAAATACCAGAGGTAGAGTGAGAATGAGCCTGGGAGAGATGAGGCTGGAGAAGTTGACCAAGCCATGGAAGATCTGGGATGTTTTTCTCCCTGAAACAAAAAGTGATCTCCTTTGTCTACACCTACCCATCCCAGTGGCCCTTCCCTTTCCCTGCTAAGGAGTGACCCTCCGTGTACCCTTCCCTGGGTAGCTGGTATGGAGCTCTGCCCAAAAGAGGACCTGAGGTTGCTGGATGGCCAGTTCCTATTGGAGCAAGCCATAATGCCAGCAAAGCACTAAGCCTGGGAGGGCATGGGGCACAGAGGACTGCTGGTAGTGCCCACAACTCTTCCTTTCCATCCCCATCTATTTTAGGCATCCTGAGCATGATTATCATCCGGACCCTCCGAAAGGACATTGCCAACTACAACAAGGAGGATGACATTGTACGAGGTCTTGGCTGGGGAGGGACTTGGAGAGGGAGGGCCTCTCAGACAGGGAGGGTGTGTGTGTGTGTGTTTATTATAATGCATAGAGGAAAACTCACGAATGTGAGAAGGAGAAAAAAATTTTAATGACCCAAAATGATGAGGATGAGCTTTCTAATTTCAAAGCATAAAAGCAATGGAAAAGGGCAGCGCCTATGGCTCATCGAGTAGGGCGCTGGCCCCATACACTAAAGGTGGTAGGTTCAAACCCCGCCTCGGCCGAACTGCAAAACAGAAAAATAGCCAGGCCTTGTGGTGGGTGCCGGTAGTCCCAGCTACCCGGGAGACTGAGGCAAGAGAATCACCTAAGCCCAGGAGTTGGAGGTTGCTATGAGCTGTGACGCCACGGCACTCTACCGAGGGGGACAAAGTAAGACTCTGTCTCTACAAAAAGTTCATTGATGTAACCTTAAAATTTTTAAAACTATTCTGCATGTCAGATACATAAACAAAACAGAATAATGAAGTTGCAAAACAGAATTTTCAACAAACTTGGAAAAATTAGTATGGTTGAAAGAATTTATATAAAAATCTCTTTAGGAAAAAAAACCCTGAAATCTCTAACGTAATGATGAGCAGAGAGTTTACAGACAAGGAACTATAAATGGCCCATAAACACGTGAAGAACTGTTTTTACCTCAGGAATAATGCCTGAAAATTCAGGTCATCTTCTTGCCTCAGCCTCCCAAGTAGCTGGAAATATAGGTGTCCACCACAATGGCTGGCTAGTTTTTTTTCCATGTATAGTAGAGACAGGGTGTCATTCTTGCTCAGGATGGTCTTGAACTCCTGACTTCAAGCAATCCACTTGACTTGGCCTCTCAGAATGCTAAGATTACAGGTGTGATGTTTTCCTTAAGAAACATTTTGTTGGCTCAGCACCTGTGGCTCAATGGGCTAAGGTGCCAGCCATGTACACCTGAGCTGGCGGGTTCGAATCTAGCCCGGGCCCACCAAACAACATGACGGCTGCAACCAAAAAATGGCCAGGCGTTGTGGCAGGCGCCTGTAGTCCCAGCTACTTGGGAGGCAGAGGCAGGAGACTCGCTTGAGCCCAGGAATTTGAGGTTGCTGTGAGCTGTGATGCCACGGCACTCTATCCAGGGTGACAGCTTGAGGCTCTGTCTCAAAAAAATGAATAAATAAATAAATAAACATTTTGTTTATTTCAATTTCATGCCATATACCAATATTTTTTACCTATTTTTATTATACAAATAAGAATACATATTTCTTTTATAATCAGAAAAAAAATTGCTTCTAAATCTCACCATTCAAGAACTATTACAGTTTACATTTTAGTGTGTTGATGTATTTTACATTATTTCCCTATGTACTTGGTTTGTGGAATTTGGGGAGATTTTCCTTTACCCAGCCACAGGTGTCATGTTGGTGGCCTTACACTCCTGTGTTAGAGCAGAGCTGGTTGGCATCTGAGGGACCCTCGGCCCAGGTCAGGGGTCCTGGGTCCTCAGGGATGGTCCCTGCTGCCGGCAGCCTCACTCTCTGGCCCTTTGCTGTAGGAAGATACCATGGAGGAGTCTGGGTGGAAACTGGTGCACGGCGACGTCTTCAGGCCCCCCCAGTACCCCATGATCCTCAGCTCCCTGCTGGGCTCAGGCATTCAGCTCTTCTGTATGATACTCATCGTCATCTGTGAGTGGGCTCTGTGGGGCTGGGTGTGGGGGAGGCATGTCCCCCATGTGGGCCTAATTCTGAGGCATGGCCACCTCTTTTGCCTCAAGGAGAGGAGGCCAGGCTTCCCTTCCTTGAAAAGGGGGGTCAGGCTCTCAGCACCAGGTGGACATATCAGTGTGTCTGGGCCAGACAGCTCTCCATCCCAGGAACAGCCCAAGCCCAGGAGTAGAGATTCTCCTCACAGCTTCCCAAGCACCGTTTAGAGCCACCATGTCCACTCCTTGAGTGAAACCACAGCACTGCAGTGAGAAGGGCCTTTTATAGTCACAGGTTAAGTGACTTACCTAAAGTCAGTACTAGTAGGACTGGAATCAGGTGTTTTTTTTTTTTTCTTTTACTTAAAAAATCCCTACTAGGGCTCGTCGCCTATAGCTCCAGTGGCTAAGGCACCAGCCACATACACCAGAGTTGGTGTGTTCGAATCCAGCCCGGGCCTGCCAAACAACGACAACTACAACCAAAAAATGGTCAGGTATTGTGGCGGGTGCCTATAGTCCCAGCTACTTGGAAGGCGGAGGCAAGAGAATCGCTTAAGCCCAGGAGTTGGAGGTTGTTGTGAGCTGTGACACCACGGCACTCTACCTAGGGTGACAGCTTAAGGCTCTGTCTCAAAAAAAAAAAAAAAAAACCTACTAGTATATAGTGGTTTCAGACAGCTCTGGAGTTTTTTACCTAAATTTGTATCTCAGCGTCATATATCCAAGCTTTATGACCTTGGACAGGCCACTTACAATCTGTGAGCCTCAGTTTCCCTCTCTGAGAAATGGGGAAACTAATTAACATCTTGCAGAGTTGATAAGGCAGAATCAGTAAGCTGGCATTTATGGTGCACTCAGCCCAGTGCCTGGCTCATTGCAAATGCTCCGTGGACCAGAAGCTGCACATAGGATTTGGCCATAGCAGCTGTTGCACCCACTGAATCCCAGCCAAGACAAGTCTTCTCCTGTGGAAGGGAAGAGACTGTGCTGTTGTGGAGGCCAAAGGGGAAGGGAGCCTCATCTAGCCCGCTCTGTCCAGTGTCCTGGTCAGCCCGTCCAAGAAGGGTCTGAGGACCTGGCAATCAGCCACCCTGACTTTCTCTGCCCTGCCCTGCCTCCCTCCACAGTTGTGGCCATGCTGGGAATGCTGTCGCCCTCTAGCCGGGGAGCCCTCATGACTACAGCCTGTTTCCTCTTCATGTTCATGGGGTAGGTGTGTCTGAGTGGGCTTCTGGGGGCTGGCACTAACCTCCTTCACTCCAGCTAACAGGTCCCCTTGGTGTGACTCTCTGCCATTTCCCTACAGAGTGTTTGGTGGCTTTTCTGCTGGCCGTCTGTACCGCACTCTAAAAGGCCATCGCTGGAAGAAAGGAGCCTTCTGTGTAAGTGTTCTAAACTCTTTCCTGCTATTTGGTAGGGAACTAAGAAGCTTCTTCCTGGGCAGCTCTGGAAGAGTATAGGCAGCCATGGCAGGAGGTTTTGGACCAAAGTCTGAGCAGCAGCATGACGTAGCAGGAAGAACACAGACCCTAGGGGAGGAATATACAGCTCTTGCCCACAGGCTCACAGCTCAACCTCTTAGGGCTTTGACTGACCCATCTGTAAAATGTGGGGTTTGAATGTAGGTGATTTTTAGCCCACCTTGTCTAATGGCTCAAGTAAGAGAAGAAATTGGGGGGTTCAAAACAACAGGACTTAGAATAGCAGGGCTGCTGGGAGAACACCCTACCCAATAGAGTAAAGAAGGACTTGGCTGCCAAGGGTAGAAGAGGCTAGGTCCCTGTTACTGCCAGCCTGTCTTCCAGACTTTGGTGCCTCTATCCCTCTTCAGTGAGGACAGCTCCTGTCCCTCTCTGTCCTCCTGGGAGTAAGGAGAGATCTTGGCAGTAGAAAAGATAGAAACCAGAGGGGGTCTAGGGGTTGATCTTACCTCCCATGAACCCCTGAGCTGCTGCTTCTAGAAGCAAGTGAAACCCTGACAGGAGGCTGGGCACAGTGGCTCACATCTGTCGTCCAACACTCTGGAAGGCCAAGGTGGGTGGTTTGCCTGAGCTCACAGGTTTGACACCTGAGCAAGAGCGAGATCCCAGCTCTAAAAATAGCTGGGTGTTGTGGCAGGTGCCTGTAGTCCCAGCTACTAGGGAAGCTGAGGCAAGAGAATCACTTGAGCCCAAGAGTTTGAGGTTGCTATGAGCCATGACACCACGGCACTCTACTGAGGGCAACAAAATGAGACTCTGCCTCAAAAAAAAAAAAAATTCCTTAGAGGATCAGGAACACCCTGGGTGCCTACACTCAAAGAAGCTTCCAGGTCCAGCATTCTGAAACACATTCCCAGCTATGGAAAGCTCAAGGGGAGCTCAAGCCATGTTAGCTCTAGGTGCCAGGCCTCAGGCACATAATAAGCCCACAGTAAAGAAAATCTGTGATGGTGATTGTTCTGGAAGGAAAAAAGAAAGGTTTCCAAATTCTTGATGATTCAAGCATTTTGCTCAGATCACCCTGTGCCAAGAGCCAGGGTTCTGGAGAGGAATAAAAGCTACCAACCCCCTGTCCTGGAAAGGTCTCCCTCCAGACACCGTCCAGGATCTCCCTCAACAGGCTTCCGAACCAAACCCCATCTCTTCCCTCAAACCACCCCTTGCATCTGATGGCCCTGTCATTCAGCCAGGCGCCCAGGCCAGAAACCCTGGAAGCTGCCCTCCACTTCCTCCCCCATAATGCCTGGCCTCTTCTCAGACATCAAGTTGTGTGGATTTTCCTGCCAAATGTTCTGTGAATCCCCTCCTGTCTCTCGATCCCCGGGACTCTGGCCCAGGTTCAGGCCTCTTGCCTCTCCTTTGTCCTGGCTGCCCATAAGGTTCTGCCCTCTCTCACAGTTGAGCATCTGCCACAGCCCGCTGCAGTGTGGAAGCTCAGCTGCCTTCTATTTCTGCCCTTGCCTTGGCGTCCCTTCTACCTGGGCCGCAACACCCTTTCTCTCCTCCCCTCGTTGGTATTGCCTCATCCTTTCAGTCTTGGCTCCAGCACCACTCCTCTGGAGGCCATAGCCTCCCCAGATTCCGCCCTTGGGTCCTCCTCCGTGCTCCAGAGGAGCCCGGGCAGAGCCTTGGTAAGAGCGGAGCAGTACTTGCAGAGTGCAGCAGTGCTCTCTACGTTGCTCTCTGTGTGTGCACTGCCTTCTCCCCTAGAAATTTTCTTTCCTGTTTACCCCTGGTGTCAAGCAGCGCCCAGTTGCTAAATTTCAGCCAGGAAGGCAAATGAGGACAAAGTCCCTGCTGCACAGCAGAGTAAAGCGGAAACACAAAAGATGGGAGGAAGTGACATTTGAGCTGGCCCTTAAAGAGGAGGATTTCACACAGAAGCGGCCAGCAGAGGGGCCCCAGGTTCTGGAATCACCTAGATCCTAGTCCTGGCTCTGTCCTTTCTTTAGTTGATAACTTTAACTAGCTTCTGAGCCTCAGTTTCTCCATCTCTCCAGTGGGGACAGTTGCATTTACCTGTCAGAGTTGTACTGCATATGGGTAGAAAGACTCTTTCCACGTAAGGCCCTTGGTACACTGCTAGCACTCAGGAGGCAGATACTCTGAAGTGGTGAAGACCTATGTAAAGGCCCAGGGATAGGAACGTGAAGAGACAGTGACCAAGAGTTTGGTGCGGGGAACCGTGGACCAAAGGTAGAACTGACAATAGAAGTTGAATGCCAGGTTGCAGAGGGCCTTGGGCATTGTGGTCATGACCCACCTGGATGCTCAGGCTCCGCAGTGGTCTCTGGTCTGATAGTCACAGCATAGCAAGGAGGAAGCTCAAAAGTCTGGAGCTTTGGTTCCCCGTGTCAGGGCTCAGCCCAGGAGATACTGGCTGAATAGAAGATACCTCAGTAGGTTTATTCTGGAGTCAGACATCTGGGTTTGTACCTTGCTTCCCCCTCAAATAGTCAGTGTAAGGTTGTGGGGAGAGGCATTTAATATTGCTCAGCCTCAGTGTCTTCATTAGAAGAAATAATGTTACATCGAGGATTATATGAAACAGTGTATTCAGAACCCAGCATCTGCCATCCCTAAGGCTCAATTAAACCCTTAATATATTTGTAAAAGTTTTATTTATTCACTCATTCAACAAAAATACAGTGAATGGCTACTGTGTTGTAAGTGATGGGAGTACATTAGAGAACAAGCTGGACACATACTTACCAAGGAGCTCACAGTCTATTTGAAGATACACAGACGTTGATCAGGTAGCAAAAATTTATAATTACAGAGTGGGCTGATAGCAAGGAAGGGGTGACTTCAGAGACCTAAGTGGGCCTAGAATAGGGATTCTGCATAGCTAGAGTCAGGGAATTCTTTCTAGAAGGACTGATACTTGAGCTGAGTCCGAAGGACAAGGAGGGGTTGAGAACTTCTTCCCCACACTGGGGTAGCTCCTCAGCTTGACCCTTCTTGCTCCCAGACGGCAACGCTGTACCCTGGTGTGGTTTTCGGCATCTGCTTCATATTGAATTGCTTCATCTGGGGAAAGCACTCGTCAGGAGCGGTAAGTGCCCTCCCCTCTCCAGCAAGGGACGGCCAGCTGTGCTCAGTCCCACTCCCCAAGGCCACTTCCTGCTATTCCCTTCCCTTTTCTGAGTCCCCAAAGTTCTGTTCCCATCCCTGGAGGCTGAAGGCTGGCAAGGGGTTTCCCCAACCCTGCCCATTGTCTGCCCATGCCCTAGCCCTGGCCTTCCTGTGGGCTCTTTCACACAACTGCCAAAGCTCACTTCTCTAAAGGCAGGTTTCCACAGTCCAGGGGGCAATTTGGGGAATTTCCCTTTGTCTTAATCAAGAGAGAGCTGCCTCATGTGAGTATGTTAGGTCAAAACAGGGCTGTCCTCCTCACTGTCCCTACACCTCAGCACCACAGCCCCTGCAGGTAGAGGCAGAGATGAAGGGGAGAGTGAGATTGTCCTCTCTTTAGAGTGGAAATCCCACCAGCCCTAGTCCAATGTGTTGTGTTGCCAGCAGCTGCCCATGAATCATTGACCAGAATGTTGAGCTTAGTTGGGAGTCTGGGCATGAAATTTCCATCAAGTAGGCCTACTGTAGAGATGAGGCAGGCATTTGCCATCCATCCTTAGCAGATGGAGCTGCCTGCCCCTTCCTGCACTTGCCCATTAAAGATCCTTGCAGGAAGCAGGTCCAGGCAGCTGGAAGGCTGGGTTTTCCCCTATCAAATTAGGAAGCCATCATCAGGAAAGATGGAACCATGCCTTTCCTCTCACTTCTTCTTTTTAATACCTGTTTTCCTTCTCTCTTTCAACGTTTTCCTATTACCTACTGCTCATTAGAAATACTCATAGAAATTTTGCAAAGTAGAGAAGTTAAAAGAAGAAATACAGGCCAGGCATGGTGGCTCACAACTATAATCCCAGCAGTTTGGGAAGTCAAGGCGGAAAGATCACCTATGGCCAGGAGTTGGAAACCAGCCTAGACAATAGTGAGACCTGTCTCTACAAAAAAATATAAGAAAAAATTAGCCAGACATGGTAATGCACCCTTGTAGCCTCAGCTACTTGGGAGACTGAGGCAGGAGGATCACTTAAACCTGGGAGTTGTGGGTGCAGTGAGCTATGATGACACACTACTGTACTCCAGCCTGGGCAACAGAGGGAGACCTTGTCTCAAAAAAAAAAAAAAAAAAAAAAGAGGCTTGGCACCCATAGCACAGTGGTTATGGCACCAACCACATACACTGAAGCTGGCGGGTTTGAAACTGGCCTGGGCCAGCCAAACAACAATGACAACTGGAACAAAAAAATAGCTGGGCATTGTGGTGGGCACCTATAGTCCCAGCTACTTGGGAGGCTGAGGCAAGAGAATTGCTTAAGCCCAAGAGTTTGAGGTTGCTGTGAGCTGTGACGCCATGGCACTCTACGGAGGGCAACATAGTGAGACTTGGTTTAAAAAAAAAAAGAAAGAAATTTAATATAACCCACAATTCAACCACCCAGAGATAAATATATGTAGATCTTCAATATATGTTCTTTTACCTTTTGTAGGTAAAATGGAATTATGTCATATTAAAATTATAAAATAACAGCAATCATGTACTTAGTACTGTTCTAAACAATTATTAACAAGTATATTAATTTATATCTTTGTGATTCTTGTGCAAATCTAATAATTATACAGAAGAGGATAAAGAAGAAAATGAAAAAGCAGTTCTAATCCCCTATATCCCATCTGAGGAAGTACCTTTAGATTTTTGGCATGGGCCTTTCTAGGCCCAGACACAAATAAATACAATCATTTCTTGGTATCCCTAAGGATTGGTTCTAGGACCTCCATGGATACCAAAATCCAAGGCTGTTGAAGTTCTGTATATAAAATGGTATCGGGTGGCGCCTGTGGCTCAGCAAGTGGGGCACCGGCTCCATATACCAAGGGTGGCAGGTTCAAACCTGGCCCCGGTCGAACTGCAAAACACAAAATAAATAGCTGGGCATTGTGGCAGGTGCCTGTAGTCCCAGCTACTCTGGAGGCTCAGGCAAGAGAATCGCCTAAGCCCCAGGAGTTGGAGGTTGCCGTGAGCTGTGTGACACCACGGCACTCTACCGAGGGTGATAAAATGAGACTCTGTCTCTACAAAAAAAAAAGAAGTTTTCATATTTCATATAATCTATACACATCTTCCCATTTACTTTAAATTATCTCTAGATTGGTGCGGCGCCTATGGCTCAACGGGCTAAGGCGCAAGCCATGTACACCTGAGCTGGCGGGTTCGAATCCAGCCCAGGCCTGCCAAACAACAATGACGGCTGCAACCAAAAAATGGCCAGGCATTGTGGTGGGCGCCTATAGTCCCAGCTACTTGGGAGGCGGAGGCAAGAGACTCGCTTGAGCCCAGGAATTGGAGGTTGCTGTGAGCTGATGTCACGGCACTCTATCCAGGATGACAACTTGAGGCTCTGTCTCAAAAAAAAAAAAAATTATCTCTAGATTACTTGTAATACATAATATATTGTAAATGCTAAGTAAATAGTTATGCTATATTTTTATTTGTATATTTTTGTGTATTATTATTTTTATTGTTCCCAAATATTTTTGATCCTCAGTTGATTAAATCCAAGGATTCAGAACTTGTGAACACAGAGGGCTGGCTGTATTATGTTTTTATTAAAATAGAGTCTTTCTATATATACAGTTTCATAATCTGCTTTTTTTCACTTAATATATTGTACACGGGGCTCGGCGCCTGTGGCTCAATGGGCTAAGGCGCCAGCCACGTACACCTGAGCTGGCGGGTTCGAATCCAGCCTGGGCCCGCCAAACAACAATGACGGCTGCAACCAAAAACTGGCCGGACGTTGTGGCGGGCGCCTGTAGTCCCAGCTACTTGGGAGGCAGAGGCGGGAGATTCACTTGAGCCCAGGAATTGGAGGTTGCTGTGAGCTGTAATGCCATGGCACTCTATCCAGGGTGACAGCTTGAGGCTCTGCCTCAAAAAAAAAAAAAATATATATATATATATATTATACACGGGGCAGCGCCTGTAGCTCAAAGGAGTAGGGCGCCAACCCCATATGCCAGAGGTGGCAGGTTCAAACCCAGCCCCGGCCAAAAACTGCAATAATAATAATAATAATAATATATTCTAGGGGCTCAACTCCCATAGCACAGTGGTTACGGTGCCAGTCACATATACCAAAGTTGGTGGGTTCGAACCTGGCCTGGGCCAGCTAAACAACTGCCCAAGAGTTTGAGGTTGTTGTGAGCTGTGATGCCACAGTACTCTACCAAGGACAACACAGTGAAACTGTCTCAAAAAATAATAATAATAATATATTGTAGGGCTCACACCTATAATCCCAGCCCTCTGGAAGGCTAAGGCGGGTGGATTGCTTGAGCTCAGGAGTTTGATACCAGCCTAACCCCATCTCTAGAGCGAAACCCCATCTCTAAAAAGATAGCCAGGCATTGTGGCAGGTGCCTGTAATCCCAACTACTTGGGAGGCTGAGGCAAGAGGATCACTTGAGCCCAAGAGTTTGAGCTTGCTATAATGCCATGGCACTCTACCAAGGGTAACAAAGTGAAACTGTCTCAAAAAAATATGTGTCTGTGTGTGTGTGTGTATAAACATATATATTGTGGTGTTTTATTCTAACAAAATTGGGAGCACTTTGTATTTTTTTTTTTTTCTTCACTTAACATATCACACATAATTTCTTTTCATTCTGACCTGTCGTCTCTCCTTTGTCATCTTCCCTTCCTTCTCTATTTCTGTCCACTTCTTCCCTGTGTGACGGAGCCAACACTCATTTGGGCTCTTCTTTACTGAGAGCCCAAACCACATACAGTAAAGAAGAGCCCAAATGATCCCCATCTCTACCTTTCTCCCCAGGCTGGGGTCAGCCCCAAGAGATTCTGGTTAAGAGCCTGGGGGTGGGGAATTGGGTTTTGCAGGACTTTCCTCATAACAGTAGCTCTGCTGTGCACATGGCTTCGCATTCCCTGGCCCCTAGAAGGTTTCCCTCCCCATTATACAGCCCCCATCCTGGGCATCAGAGCCATGTGGGGACCTTACAGCACTGTGTCCATAGGTACCCTTTCCCACCATGGTGGCTCTACTATGCATGTGGTTCGGGATCTCCCTGCCCCTCGTCTACTTGGGCTACTACTTCGGCTTCCGCAAGCAGCCATATGATAACCCTGTGCGCACCAACCAAATTCCCCGGCAGATTCCTGAACAGCGGTGGTACATGAACCGATTTGTGGGGTGAGTGTTCCAACAGGGGCAAGAATAGGGGCCTCTGAAGTGGGCAAGGCCAACACTCCCCTGAGTCGTCTCTTTAGAAGGACATGGAAGAGGGTATCCTTCCCACTAGGGTGTTGCGACCAGCGTTCTTGCAGCTTTAGCTAATAAACTTGATGAAAGCTTAACTTCACTGCAAGCTCAAGAGGACCAGATTGTAGCCAGGCTTGGTGTTGGCCTAGAAACCAGGACAGACAGGGAAGAGAAAGATGGAAGGGAATGATGAGTCAGGTTAAGACCATCACTTGTACCTTGAGCAAGTCACCCCACCTCTCTGCTCCTCAGTTTCTCCTCCATAAAGTGGGGAGAATAAAGAGGTTATAATGGAACAGAAGCATGCAGAAAAATTAGAACCACCATCCCCATGTAGATACTCTCTCATCATGCTGGCTTGAGAGGGAGCTTGAGGTTTCCCAGGGGCCTGGGTCTCCTAGCAGTGTTAACCCTCTTGTTCCATGGCAGCATCCTCATGGCCGGGATCCTGCCCTTTGGCGCCATGTTCATCGAGCTTTTCTTCATCTTCAGTGTGAGTACTGCTACCTACCCCACCCCTCCACCTGCGCAGCTTAGTCTCCCCTTCCACTCAAGTGCCCTGCCACTTAACTGCCTGTGAGATTTCAGACAGGCCATTGGGCCTCTTGGAGCCCCGTTCTTCACTCTAAAATCAGGTAACAGCCCAGCCTCTCAGGACAGCATAGAAAGTTAAATGAGATGTGCCATGTGTACAGGTCTGGTGTGTGGAAGGGGCTCAGTAAATAGAAGCTGCTTTAGTAATACTGCAGTCATTCACCACCATGATTAATAGCATTGCTACATCTGCTTTGATTGCTGGGTCCCTGTACATCTTAACATGTCTGCATTACTCCAGACTCCCAGGGAGTGGGAACCACATGCCAGTCCCAGAGGCCCTAATGATACAGTAGTTGTCTCCACTCCTGCCCTGGTGATAGGTGTTGGGCTGGGGGAAGGAGCAGCAGGGTGGGGGCAGGTCAGCTGAAGGCCCACTGTGGTGTGTCCACAGGCAATCTGGGAGAATCAGTTCTATTACCTCTTTGGCTTCCTGTTCCTCGTTTTCATCATCCTGGTGGTGTCCTGTTCACAAATCAGCATCGTCATGGTGTACTTCCAGCTGTGTGCCGAGGTGAGGGGAATGGGGCCAGGAGGTGGGGAGGAGGCTGGATCTAGCACTGAATAGGTCGATGGGGCTATGCAAAGAGGCTGGTCTGGGTTTCCTGTGTGGGCCCTTATCTGGCTGTGAGGTCTCGGGTCAGTTCCTTGCTTTGGCCCTCCAAGTCTTTATTGTATTCAGTCAGTTGTAAAATAGAGTTAACAAGACCTTACAGCTTAGTTGTGTGGGGTAGTCACCACATCTTGATGAAACGACAGTAGATTAGTCAGTGCCAAGTCCAGTGCAGTAGGAATTTCTCCAGCAGGCTGATGTACAATGGGGGAATTGCTCTCCCTCTGGGGACCAACTCTTGGAAGAGTGGGTGAAGCAAGGGCTGTAGGACAAACAGCCTAGGCCAGAATCCTGGCTCCTCCATTAGTGCTTCTGGATCTTGGGCAGATCGCTTAACCTCTTCCATGTGATAGGAATAATAATAGGGCCTGACCTGGAGGGTTGCTGCAAGGTCTAAATGAGCGGATTCATTCAGAGCACTTAGAATGGGGCTTGGTATATGAAAAGCATCTGCTCAAGAAATATTGTTATTGCTTTTGTTGTTGATTTTTTTAATGAGGTACCATTTATGAACACTAAAGTTCACCCTTTTTATTGTATAATTCTGTAGTTTTTAGAAATGCATACAGTGTGTAACCACTATCATAGTCTAGCTGTAAAACATTTCCATCACCCCAAATATTACTGCTCTTACTGAGAACCTTCAGCCCTCAGGTGCCCATTAAATATGGCAGGAAGAGGTTCTGCCTAAAGACAACGATGACTGTTCCTCTGTTTCCTCCTCAGGATTACCGCTGGTGGTGGAGAAATTTCCTAGTGTCCGGAGGCTCTGCATTCTACGTCCTGGTTTATGCTATCTTTTATTTTGTTAACAAGGTACCTCCCTCTTTGATAGAGTCTTCTTAGTCCCCATAGGACAGGATGGTAGAGCAGATGCTGGTAGAAAAACCCAAGTGTCTGAATCATACTTTCCCACCTTGAATGGGAAGGACCAAAGCCATCTAGAACTGTTTCTGCATCTTTGTGCTCTGTATGTTTGGAAGACAAAAACCATCAGGATAAATGACAGTGAGAATATTGCATACAAAACTTATCAGATACAGCCAGAGCAGGACTCAAAGGCAACATGTCAGCCACTCTCAGTGCTTTTAACAGGAAATAAGAGAAACTTGTAATACTATATACACTTCAAGAAACTAGGGGGGGAAAGAACAGTAATGTGAAAGAAAAGATGAAAGGACTTAATAAAGATAAAAGCAGGAAATGCTGAAATAGCATTGAGAACCCTAATTTAGGACCTCAGGCATCCTGTCTCTGCAGACTTCCTTCTCATGCTTCACACAAGTACTGTTTGGTCCTACAGAGAGTAAGGAAAGGATGGGCGGGGACTTCGCCTGCATCCTAGAGCCCTCCTTGCTACAAGATATAGGTAAAGTGTGATCCAATAGTAAAAGGAAGCCAGAGTTACTGACTAGGACATATTCACAAACCTCACCATCTCTAAAAATGTGGCAGCGGTAAGAATACAAACGGGTCCCTATAATAGTATTGATAATACATAAACCAGATGGGCCACTGAAGTGGAGTTTTGAGGAGCTCTGGTGGTCCTTCACCTTCAAAGCTAACATTCACGACCTGACTTCATCCATGGTAGTTTGTGTCTCCAAACCCACAAGCACACTCAATGACACTCCCTCCTGACACTACCCCTCTCTTCCTGGACAGTTCCTATCACTATCAAGGTCTTCCTTTATTCACACTATAGTCTGCCTTCTTGTAACTTCCTTCCACACACCTTACTCTTATCCTGGGCTCATCCAGAACAAATTATAGCCCACATTAATCTGAAGTCTTATGTGTGGCAAATGACCAAAACCCAGTACAAAGTGGCTTAAACAAAAAGAGAATTATTTGGCTGACATACACAGCTAGAAAGTTTAATAAATTGGAGTTCTGGCTCAGCACCTGTAGCTCACTGGCTAGGGTGCCAGCCACATACACCAGAGCTGGTGGGTTCAAATCCAGCCCAGGCCTTCCAAACAACAATGACAACTACAAATACAAGCAAAAAATGGCCAGGCGTTGTGGCAGGTGCCTGTAGTCCCAGCTACTTGGGAGGCTGAGGCAAGAGAATTGCTTAAGCCCAAGAGTTTGAGGTTGCTGTGAACTGGGACGCCTTGGCACTCTACCCAAAGGAACACAATGAGACTCTGTCTCAAAAAAAAAAAAAAGAAAAGAAAAGAAATTAGAGTTCTGGCTGGGTGCAATGGTTCACGCCTGTAATCCTAGCACACTTGGAGGCCGCAGGTAGATTGCTTAAGAAAAAAAACAGCCTGAGCAAGAGTAAGACCCAGTCTTTACTAAAAATAGAAAATTAGCCAAGCGTCATAATGGGCACTTGTAGTCCCAGCTACTGGGGAAGCTGAGGAAAGAGGATTACTTGACCCCAAGACATTGAGGTTGTGGTCAGCTATGATGCCACAGCACTCTACCCAGGGTGACAGTGAGACTCTGTCTCTGGAAAAAAAAAGAAAGAAATTAGAGTTCTAGCTTTAGGCATGATTAGGTCCAGGGGTCAAGATATCAGAGTTCTATGTGCACATCTTATTTCTGTGTGTCTTTTTTGGGGGGCTGGTCTACAAGCAGTTTCTTTTCCACAAAGTGGAAAGATGACCAGTGGCAGCCCTAGAGCTAAAAGAATGTCTTTCCACCATGTACTAGTCCCAGCTCTGCTTAGGTGACATGCCTGCTCCCTATTTATCAGGTCCATTAGGATGACATGTTCTGATTGACTGGCTTGGGTTTTATAGGAGGACTGATGGCCCACACAGGACCGAGTGTTTGGAGTGTGTTCCTCAAAACCTGGAAAAGGGAAGACAGGAAAGACTATTGGCCATATTATATCACAGCCTCCTGTCCTTCCTCCCTTCTGCCCCAGTCTTCCTTCTGTGCTTTGAAACCTCCAGTCCCAGTGCCTTGTCTATAAAATAAGGACCTTGACCTGCCTGATTTCTCAGGGGCTTTCTAGCTCTGCCTCATTGGCCTGTCCATTTCCTTCTTTTATCATTGTTTGTTACTCATCCCTTTTTCCATCTGCAGCCCCAAGAGTGCTTATAAGTAGAGATGAGGGGCTGAGCCTAAAAATGTGATTTTCATCCTCAGGTTTAGGAGAGGGCCTCAAATAGTGACCTATGTTGTTTTCTTTGTTTCTTTATTGTTTTTCTTGGCTCATGGCATTCTGTGACTATGTAATTGCTGGGGAGTCTTGGAACAGTGCAACTCAGGCCTGTTGCACTAGGCATATTTTGACACCACAGTTGCAAATTATAGCCAGGTGCAGTGTCTCACCCTGTAATCCACTTTGGGAGGCCAAAGGGGTGATTGGCCAGCCTTGAAGCTTGAGGTCAGTAGTCCTAGACCAGCCTGAACAACATGGCAAGACCCCCATCTCTATTAAAAAACAAAATAGAAAAATTAGCCAGATGTGATGGCACTCACCTGTAGTTCCAGCTACTTGGAGGCTGAGGAAGGCAGATCACTTGAGGCTAAGCATTTGAAGTTACAGTGAGCTATAGTGCCTCAGGCAATAGAAGTGAGATCCTGTCTAAGTTCCAGATTACCTCCCACTGTCCATCACAAACACCACAACACATATCCCTAGCATCACTATCCTTCTAAACTTTACCCCAGTTACAAAGGGGTCTGAAAGGCTCCAAGATAAAAATCATTGTTGAGATGTTAACAAATGACCAGAATTCTTGAGAGGACCACAGACACTTCTCCCCCCTTCCTACCTGCTCCCTGACTGTTGCTCCAGCCACCCAGGGATGTTACCATACTATTCTGGAGTCTAGAGGACCAGGAAGGGCATAGCTGTGGCCATTTCTGCCTGCGGGATTCCGAGTCAGGCCCCTGAGGTCATGAACGCACAAGGCAATATACATGCCTTGGTACAGATGAAGCATAGCCATGGCTATGAGCCCTGCATGCCTCTTGCTGTCTAACTGGAGCAAGCCCCTTCCCTTTGCCATGCCTCAGTTTCCCCACAATATCAGCGAGAGGGTGGGAGCTCCACTTTGCATGGCAGCCCAGCATTAAGTGTCTGCCTCTGTCTTCTCATTGCCCCAGCTGGACATTGTGGAATTCATCCCCTCTCTTCTCTACTTTGGCTACACTGCCCTCATGGTCCTGTCCTTCTGGCTGCTCACGGGCACCATTGGCTTCTACGCAGCCTACATGTTTGTCCGCAAGATCTATGCTGCCGTGAAGATAGACTGACTGGAATGGACCATGGCCAGGCCCACTCCTTCCTTGGACAGGAAGCCACTCTGCGTGGGGAACTGCAGACACGCAAAATAAAATAACTCCTGCTCATTTGGAATGTAACTCCTGGCACAGTGTTCCTGGATCCTGGGGCTGCGTGGGGGGCGGGAGGGCCTAGAGATAAACCTTCCATTTTTCTTCATCTTATTCCAGTTCTGTGGGGAATGAGGTTTTTGTGGGTTGTTTTCTCTTCAGTGCTAACAAAGGTCCCTCTAATTGGGAACTCTCTGACATGTTAATTTAGGTTTATTTTTGGTTTGGGGTTTTTCCCTTTTTTTTTTTTTTTTTTTTAACAAATGGATCCAGGATGGATAAATGCACCAAGATACTGGGTTTTGGTCACCGTCTCCACCTCCGCTCCTCAGGGCTGTTGGCCACCCCACGACTGACTGGAAGAGGAAATGCTGGGGCTTCAGTGAGGTTTCTGAGCCCTTCAACACACATCCTCTCCACTGATGCTGCAACAAAGCACAGCTCCAGCCCGGATAGCACCCTCAGTGCCAACGAGCCTCTGCCAGCCCCTCTCCCTCCCTCTTCTCTCCACCCCAGCTCCCTCCTGGGGCTGCCAAGGCAGGGGTTCCAGCTAGGCCTCTGAGTCATCTTTGCACCAGGAGCAAGCCCAGGTCTTGGTTGCTACAAGGACATGGCCTAGAAATATTAAGGACCAGGTTCCCCAGAACAACAGGAACCACCCCTGTTCAGAACAGCCAGAGTTTGCTGGATCACAGGAGGAAGAGAAGACACTGCAGTGATGGAAATGTGTGTGCCAAGAAACCCTGGACCTGGGGCCGAGTATTTCCAGAGCCAAGCGTCCTCATGCCTGTGTCTGGGAAGGGATGCTCAGGCCACTAGGGGCCTCATCTCCCAGGATTGCTCCCCAGCCCTTTCCTTGGGTGGGGTTTTTTTGACTCTTTGTAACAAAGTGTGCTGGTGGCAGACCCTCTCCTCCCCCACTTCAGGGCAGAACAAGGAGGCTTGGACACCTCAGATCCCTCCCTTCCTGGCATCCCCTGGCCTCAAGGTCCATACTCAGTTCTTTAGCCAGACCCATCCCCTCTAGCTTCCACCTGAGTTCTTGCCGCCTCCAAAAAACTGCTTGTGAGAAGGAAGATGGAAGGTAAGTTCTGTCATTCCTTTCCCCACTCCCAGGAATAGCCAAGAAGCCCAGTCTCCCTAAGTTAGAAAGAGGGGGCTCACATGGCTGGCCTGGTTCCTCTTGCTTTTCCCAACCTCTGCCCACCCCAGTAAGAGCAAATGTCCCGAACATTTGTTCTTAAGTTGTAAGAGACCAAATCTACCCAGGGATTAGAGTTCAGGTAGCAGCCACCCACGCTTGATCGAGCCCCTTTGGCACTCCCACCATGAGACAAAGCTCAGGATGCTGGGTAAGTTAGAAACACACCCCCACACCCCTCACAGCCCACATTCTCCAGGCAGCCCCTGCCAGAGCCACCAATCAAACCAGTGAACTCAGTCTTGCCTCACAGTGACTCCACAGCACCAGGCGGAGCCACCAAGAATCAGGTTGGAGAAAAGGGAACCCAAGCAGTAGAGAATGATATTGGAGTCTTTTGTTCATTCAAATCTTGGATTTTTTTCCCCTAAGAGATTCTCCTTTGGGGGGAGTGGGGAAACATGCCTCATAAAAGATTTAAACATCATCAATTTTTCTGACTTTTTTAATCATTATCATTATTATTTTTAATTAAAAATGCCTGTATGCCTTTTTTTGGTCCAGTTGTAAATAAATATGCCATTGTCCTACTGTTGTGTCTCAAATCTCATACAAGAGTTGGACTCTCCTGTCAGGCTTTCTAAGGCTAAGCTACTGCCCCTCCCTGCCTGGTACAAGTCCATGGCCTCTCCCACCTGCTCGGCCCCTCCATAGTGGATTGTAAGCATTCGCCCCTCTGATCCTACCAGCAGGAAATGGCAAGTGAGTGTGAGCTTTGGTAGCAGTGAGACCTGGTTTTGGATTCTCAGTTCTAATATTTTACTGTCAACTCACTCCACTCTAACATGTAGGACTCCTTCACTTGCAAGCAATAGAAGCATAGGTCGAAATGGTTTGTGTCCGAAGGGGAATTGATAGGTTCATAAGTCCTCAAAGATGTTATATTGGTTTCTCTTCTGGTCTGGCTGGATTCAGGGGTGCAAAGGATAGACTCACGGCCTTTTTTCACTGTGCCTCTCTCTGGCCTTACTCTGCCCTATTGTCAACCATCTTCCCCATGGTGGAGGCAGGAAGAGTATGATGTAAATCACTCTAGGCTTAAATTGTCCATTTTGGTATGCTCAGAGAGGGGGAAAGGACATGTCCCTCCCAGTTTCAGTATATTTAACGTTTATTTATTTATTTTTTTTTGTGGAGACAGAGTCTCACTCTATCGCCCTCGGTAGAGTGCAGTGGAGTCACAGCTCACAGCAACCTCCAGCTCCTGAGCTTAAGCGATTCTCTTGCCTCAGCCTCCCAGGTAGCTGGGACTATAGGCCCCCGCCACAGCGCCCGGCGAATTTTTGATGCAGTTCGGTGGGGCCGGGTTTGAACCCGCAGCCCTTAGTATATGGGCTCGGCGCGCCCTACTCGCTGAGCCACAGGCGCCGCCCAACGTTTATTCTTTAAATCACAAGAAACGTCTGATTGGCCCAACTTGGATCACTGTTTGCACATCTTGTACCAATCACTTCGTCCAGGGGTATACAGTACAATTAGACTGCGTCCTCAAAGGTGTTGGATTCTGTAGATTTTTGTCCCACTCAGAGTGACTTGAAATGGGTGATGAGGAAAGAACAATTTCCCACAGTAATGGATACAAAGCAAACAAAGTGACAGTTGCCTCTTAGGCCCCACCCTCTACAACTCCAAGCCTCAGGTTCCTCATCTGCCATGAGAAGAGTACTGGTTACTATCTGTGAAGTTCCAGAGGCTGTTGTTCCAAACACTTTCCATGTTATTAGCTCATTTAATCTTGGATATGATCCAAGATAACAGATAACCTGCCTTTGGGGCAGATTGTGTTACTAGCTCCCTTTTACAGAGGAGATAGCCAGGTACCCAGGAGTTGAAGTAACCTGCTGGCGGTTCCAGGTGAGTGGTGGAATATTAAGCTAAGGAGCTGGACTCCAGAACTTGTCTTTCTAACCACTATAGCTGCCTTTATAAAAGCATAAGTATCTGTGTGTATGAAGTTCTATGTAATTGATATAAACTGCACAATTTATAATAAATCTCAACACACCCATGAAATTATCAGCAGGACCTGAAGCCTTGGGACCACACGTGGCCTTCTGAATCCTTAAATACAGCCTTTTGACCAAGTCCAAGCTTGCATTTGGTCAAGAGGCCACACTTGGGGAGATCACATGTAGCCTTGAGAGCACAGGTTCCCCACCCCTGGATCATGTGTGTTCCTCCAAACCTCAAGTTGAAATTTGATCCCCGGTGTTGGAAATGGGGTCTAATGGGAAGTTTTTAGATGGTGAGGACAGATCATTCATGGATTAATGACCTCCCATGGTGGTAAGTTCTCTATTAGCTCCTGAGCAAGCTGGTTGTTAAAAAGAACCTGATGCCTCCCTTCTCTGTCTTTTGCTTCCTCTCATGCCCTGTGATCTCTGCAAACACCAACTCTCCTTCACCTTCTGCCATGAGTGGAAACAGCCTAAGGCCTTCACCCAATCTTGAACTTTTCAACCATCAGAATCATGAGCCAAGTAAACCTTTTTTCTTTATCAATTACCCAGCCTCATGTATTCCTTTATAGCAAAATAGACTAAGGCATCATCCCCAAGAAACCAGTGGTCTTTCTGTCCTATAGATGAGTTTGCATTTCCTAGAGCTTTATATGTATAGAATCATATACTATGTATTTTTGGGTTTTATTCATACTTATTTGAGGCTCATCCATGTTATGTGTGTCAACAGTCTGTTCCTTTTTAATTTGTAAGTAGTATTCCATTGCATGCAATTTGTTTATCCATTCATCTGTTGGTAGACATTTTTGGGTTTTCAGTTTTACAAATAAAGTTGTTACGAGCAAGTGAAACAGTAAAGTGGCTGGGATGCATGTTTCTAATTTAATACTGTTGTGAGCAGAAACTGTATGTGATATGAATCATTTTGACTTTGGTGAGACTTGTATTGCCCCAAATATGGTCTATCTTGGCAAAAACTCATGTACAATCAAAAAGAATGCATATTCCATGTTCTTGGGTGGATTATTCTATACATATCAATCAGGTCTAAGTTGACTGATAGTGGTATTCAAGTCTATGATAATTCTTGCTGATTTTTTGCCTGCTTGTTCTATCAGTAGCTGAGAGATGGACACTAAAATCTCTATAACTATAATTGTAGATTTGGATATTTCCCCTTGAAGTTCTGTTTTTGCTCTGTGTATTTTATTAGACACATATTGTCCTTTGGATGGATTTATCCCTAGTAATATCCTAGTAAATCTACTTTATTTGATGTGAATATAACTAATCCCACTATCTTTTTTTTTTTTTTTTTTTAAGAAACAGATTCTCACTTTATCCCTCGGTAGAGGGCCATGGCATCACACAGCTCACAGAAACCTCCACCTCCTGGGCTTAAGTCATTCTCTTGCCTCAGCCTCCCAAGTAGCTGGGACTACAGGTGCCCACCACACACCCAGCTATTTTATGTTGCAGTTTGACCACAGTTAGGTTCGAATACGCCACCCTCGGTATATGGGGCCGGCGCCCTACTCACTGAGCCACAGGAGCCGTCCTAATCCCACTATCTTTTGACTAGCCATAACATATTATCTTTTTCCATCCTTTCACACTATTTATGTTATATTTAACATGGGTTTCTTATAAGCAGCATATAGTTTGCTCTTGAGCTCAAGTGATCCTTCTGCTCAGTGAGCCTCCTGAGTAGCTGGGACTATAGGTGCCTACCTCCATGCATGGCCATTTCCTAGTACTGTAAAGATCCTAGTCAGCTGTCTTCTCACTTACATTGCTTTCAACAGCAAATTTGGTATAGTCTTTATCTTTGTTCCCTCTATATGTATCAGGTCTTTTCTCTCTGATTACTTTTAAGATTTTCTCTATGTTACTGGTTTTGAGCCATTTGATTATGAGATTCCTTAGCATAGTTTTCATTGAGAGTCTCATGTTTAGGATCTGTTGTACTTCTTAGATCTATGCATTTAGTTTTAAGGTTTTAGGAAGTTGTTTCTTCAATTTTATTTATTTATTTATTTTTAAGACCATGTCTCACTTTGTCACCCTGGGTAGAATGCCGTGGTATCATAGCTCACAGCAACCTCAAACTTGGGCTTGAGCAATCCTCTTGCTTCAGCCTCCTGAGTAGCTGGGACTATAGGTGCCTGCCACAATGCCCAGCTAGTTTTTTCTGGTTTTACCAGAGATGGAGTCTTGTTCTTGGTCAGGCTGGTCTCTAATGCCTGAGCTCAGGCAATCTACCTGCCTCGGCCTCCCAGAGTGCTGGGATTATAGGCATGAGCCACCGTGCCTGCCTTTTCTCCTTTTTTTCCTTTTTTTTTTTTTTTTAATTCTGTTTGATCTTTTTTTTTTTTTTTTTAATTTATTTTGCAGTTTTTAGCCTGGGGCTAGGTTTGAACCCGCCACCTCTGGCATATGGGTCCAGCGCCCTACTCACTGAGCCACAGGTGCTGCCCTCCTTTTTTTTTTTTTTGAGACAGAGTCTCACTATGTCACCCTGGGTAGAGTGCTGTGGCATCCCAGCTCCCCGTAACCTCAAACTCTTGGGCTTAAGCGATTCTCTTGCTTAAGCCTCCCAAGTAGCTAGGACTACAGGTGCCCACCAAAATGCCTGGCTATTTTTTGTTGCAGTTGTCATTGTTGTAGCTGGCCCGGGCCAGGTTCAAACCTGGTACCCTCGGTGTATGTGGTTGGTGCCGTAACCACTGTGCCACCAGCGCCGAGCCTCCTGCTTTTCCTGTGTTTTGTTTGATTCTTTTATCTGTCATTTTGGATAATTTCTATTGCTATCCTTTTGAATTCATTAATTTCCTGCCATGTCTAATCTGCTATTAATCCTATCCAGTGTATTTTTCATCTAGACTTTGTCTTTTTTATCACTATATACTGATTCAGGTGTTCTTCCATATCTTCCATGTCCCTAAAACACACACAACATAAAATTTACTGTTTTAATTATTTTAAAGCATACAATTTAGTGGCATTAAGTATGTTCACAATGTTCTGCAACCATTAGTTACCACTATTCATCTTGAGAACTTTTTCATCATCCCCGATTGGAAACTCTGTGCCCATTAAACAGTAACACCTATTCTCCCCCTATCCCCTGCTAACAACTATTCTACTTTCTGTTTCTGTGAATTTGACTACCCCAGATGCCTCATGTCAGTGGAATCACAAAATTTGTCCTTTTGGTGCCTTTCTTACTTAGCTTGTCTTCAAGGTTCATCTATTGCAGCTTGTTTCAGAATTCCACTCCTTTTATAAGTCTGAACAACATTCCATTCTATGTATATATGATATTTTGTTTGTCCATTCAGCCATCAATGAATATTTGGGATTATTTTCACCCCTTGGCTATTGTGAATAATGCTGTGAGCTTTATTTATTACAGATATCTGAGTCCCTGTTTTGAATTCTTTTGCATGTGTACCTGAAGTAGAATTGCTAGATCATGTGGTAGTTTTTGAGGAACTGCCATGTTTTCCACAGTGGCTATGTCATTTTACATTCTCATCCCCTTTACCCACTGCTGTGGGCAGGGCTCTAGTTTGTCCACATCCTCATTAATGCTTATTATTTTTTTGATAACACCCATCCTAGTGGATATGAAGTGCTATCTCTTTGTGGTTTTGATTTATATTTACCTAATGGTTAATGATGTGAAGCATCTTTTCATGTGCTTATTGGCCATTGGTATATCGTCTTTGGAGAAATGTCTATTCTAGTCCTTCATCCATTTTTCTTTTTTTCAGACAGTCTCACTTTGTCGCACTGGGTAAAGTGCCATGGCGTCATAGGTCACAGCAACCTCAAACTCTTGGGCTCAAATGATTTTCTTGCCTCAGCCTCCCAAGTAGCAGGGACTATAGACGCTCATCACAATGCCAAACTTGGTCTCAAACTTGTGTGCTTAGGCGATCTCTCCACCTCAGCCTCCTAGAGTGCTGGGATTACAGGCATGAGCCATCACACATGGCACAAGATTTAAATTTTTTTAATTAAAAAAAATTAGGCTCAGCACCCATAGCACAGTGGTTATAGTGCCAGCCACATACACCGAAGCTGGCAGGTTTGAACCTGGCCTAGGCCAGCTAAATAACAATGACAACTGCAACAAAAAATGGCCAGGCATTGTAGCAGGTGCCTGTAGTCCCAGCTACTTAAGCCCAAGAGTTTGAGGCTGCGGTGAGCTGTGACGCCATGGCACTCTACCAAGGGCAACATAGTGAGACTGTCTCAAAAAAAAATTGGGAGGGGCAGGCCAGGCTCATGGCTCATACCTGTAATCCCAGCACTTGGGAGGCAGAGGCAGATGGATTGCCTGAGCTCAGAGGTTTGAGACCAGCCTGAGCAAGAGCAAGACATTGTCTCTGAGAATAGCCAGGCGTTGTGGCGGGCACCTGTAGTCCCAGCTACTTGGGAGGCTGAGGCAAGAGAATTGCTTAGTTCTGGTGTTTGAGGTTGCTGTGAGCTGTGATGTCACGGCACTCTACTGAGGGTGACAAATTGAGACTATGTCTCAAAAAAAAAAGTTTGTTTTTTTTTTAGAGACTGCATCTCACTAATGTTGCCTAGGCTGCAGCACCATGGCTATTCACAGGCACGATCATAGCACACTGTATTCCTGGGCTTGAAGCAATCTTCCCAACTCAGCCTCCTGAGTTACTGGGACTATAGTCATGTGCCACTGTGTCCAGCCAAAAATTTAATTTTGAGGAATTCTAATGTATCTATTTTTTTCTTTTGTCACCTATGTTTTTGGTGTCATATCCAAGAAATCATTGCCCAATCTAATGCCATCTAGCTAACTTTTTCCATATGTTTTATTCTAAGAGTTTTATACTTTTAGCTCTTACATTTAGGTCTTTGATCCATTTTGAGTTAATTTTTGTTTGTGATGTAAGGTAACGGTCCACATTCATTCTTTTGCATGTGGATATCCAGATTTTCCCACCACCATTTGTTAAAGACCCCATTGAATGGTTTTGTACTCTTGTCAAAAATATTTTAATCGGCTCGGCGCCTGTGGCTCAACAAGCTAAGGCGCCAGCCACGTACACCTGAGCTGGCGGGTTCGAATCCAGCCCCCGGGCCCGCCAAACAACAATGACAGTTGCAACCAAAAAATGGCCGGGCGTTGTGGCGGGCGCCTGTAGTCCCAGC
>CAUYON010102219.1:0-14046 GCA_963573935.1 Arctocebus calabarensis | reverse complement strand
TTACCAAATGCAGAATACAAATGTCTTCATACAATAACTAAGAAAATGCCATGAAGGCTATGTTAATCAGTTTGATGAAAATAGTTCAGATTGTATATGAAACCAGCACATTGTACCCCTGGATTGCACTAATGTACACAGCTATGATTTAACAATTAAAACAATAAAATAAAATAAAAGTAGACCTATCATTTGAAAAAAAAAAGGGTAAGAGAATGTATATAGGAATTCTAGGAAGATGGCTGACTAGCAGCAACCCTCGGCAGAGGCTCCTGAGCAGAGGAAGAAAAACTACATAGAATCAGACTCTATAAAGCCCAAGATGGGGAGCTGAGCCAAGGCAGAAGTTCAGCAACCTGTCACTCCAAGGAAGACCATTCAAGAAACCAAATTATAGGTACAAAGCCTATCGACTACAGGATGGGAGCCCCTCCCCCAACCAGGGGCCTGCTGCAGGCTATCTGCCAATAAGCAGGGAACAAAAGACCTCTCATTTTACCTTGCTGGATAGAGCTGCTAAACTCCAGGTATCTTTCTTGGGGAGGTCCCACTTATGAACCTAGGCACCATCCCACCAGGCATAAAATTGAACAGTTATTTTCCCCCACAAGTCCAAACTCCCAGTCCACCCTTTCTTCCTCACTCGGTCTGAAGTTCTGCCCCCTGCAGAGCACAGAGTGTTTGGTCTTGTCCTGAGACAACTGGGCATAGTGTGGACCATCAACCATCAAGACAGTATCTGTGACTAACAGGGAAGAAAGAGGGTGTGGGAAGAAAGGGACACTTGGTGGGAAGAGGAGCAGTGCCCTGGTTATGACTATGCCTAGCCAGTGGTAGCATTGACCCTCGGTTTGGGCTGTGTCTGGTGGGACAGGGTACAGAGCCCCCAGCCCTAATGGCATCCACACTGGGAGAGTGGTTGCCCAGTGTGGACCGAGTTCAGCAGACAGGGCTGGTTCCCAGCCCCTGCTGGGCCTGCAAGCAGAGGCTTGATAGGCGTCAACCTGAGAGCAAGGGCGTGATCCCCTGATTCCAACAGAACCCTCAAGCAGTGGCTTACTGGGTGTGAATCAAGACCTAAGGGCTAGGGCATGGCCCACTGTCTCCAGGAGGGCTGGTGAGCAAAGGCTTACCAGGTGAGGACTGAGACCTGCAGGAGCAGTACAGTGCCCTGACTCTAACAGAGCCTGCAAATAGAGGCTTGCCAGGCAGTGGACTGAGACTGGCAAGCAAGGGTGTGGTTCCCCAACTCCAACTGGTCTGGAAAGCAGAGACTAGTTGTGTGTGGAATGAGACAAAAGGGCAGGGCTGGTGCCTTCACTCCAACAGAGCCTGTGAATAGAGGCTTGCCAGGCAGTGGACTGCAACTGGCAGGTGGGGCGTGGACCCCTGACCCCAACTGGTCTGGCAAGCAGAAGCTAGTGGGATGTGTACTGAGATTATGTGGGCCAGGCTCCAGCTGGGCCTGTGAGCAGAGAAGTGAACAACAGTGTAGACTGAGTCTGGTGGGTGAGAGTGGGGATTCCTGGCTCCAACTGTACTGTTGGAGACCCTTGAATCCCTCTCTATTGGGCAGGGTTTGCATTGCCCGAGACAATTTGGTTGGAATCTGTGTCTGGGGTTGTCCACTTGAGGACATTCTGAGGTTGACCTTTGAGTTTTGTAGTGGAAAAGAACTGATGGGTGGGGGCTGGGTGCCACAGCTTTTTGTATCTCTTCACAGTTGAGATTTAAACCTAATACTGTGATTTCTTGAGATAGGGTAGAGGTTGGCTGATATTAAACAGAGCTAGTTTGTGCTATCTGACCAAGTAGGTCCTCAGAGTCTCTGGTTAAAACTCTGAAAGAGGCCTTTGTCAGGTTGTAGGAAACAAGCCACAATTACAAAGCCTAGCACTTTGGTAAGGTGCTATCTCTACTACCTAGGAACTCCAATTCAATCTCACCCTACCAGCTCTAATAACCAAATGGTGGAAAATAAACATGGTGTGGACCCAAGAGAAGAACTCTGGCAACATGAATAACCAGAGTAGATCAACCTCCCTAAGAAATGACAAAGGAGATATAAGTGAACATGCCATGCATAAACAAATGGCATCAATGTCAGAAATTGAATTCAGAATATGGATTGCAAATAAGATAAATAGACTGGAAGAAAAAAATAGAAATTAAATTCCAAAGAGTAGTTCTAAAGTTGTCTCAAGAAATTAATGAATTCAAAGCCCAAGTCACCAAAGATATGGACATAATGAGAAAAGAGATAGCAGAACTCAAGGAAATGAAAAAATTAATTGAGGAGCTCCTAAATACAGTAGAAACCCTTAGTAATAGAGTTAACCAGGTAGAAGAAAGGATCTCTGAAGCCAAAGACAAAACTTTTGAACATTCCCAAATACTCAGAGAGGCAGACAAATGGAGAGTAAAAACTAATCATTCTCTGAGAGAGTTGTGGGATCAGTCCAAAAGATCAAACATTCATCTTATAGGAATTACAGAAGGAGAAGAGGATGGTCCTAAAAGTACAGATACTCTACTCCAAGACATTTTGGAGAATTTCCCAAGCACTGCAAGAGATACAGAACTTCAGATAGCAGACAGTTTCAGAACCCCAGCAAGACTCACTCCAAATAAGGCATCTCCTAGACACATTGTGATTAACTTTGCCAAAGTTAAGACAAAGGGGAAAATTCTGCAAGAAGCCAGATGTAAGAAAAGCATCACTTACAAAGGGAGAAATAACAGAATGACTGCAGATCTCTCAGCTGAAACACTTCCCACCAAAAGATGGTCATCGACCTTCAGTCTACTAAAACAAAACAACTTTCAGCCCAGGATCCTGTATCCAGCTAAACTGAGTTTCATTTGTGATGGAGAAATCAAATACTTTAATGACATAGATATGTTGATGAAATTTGCCCTAACTAAACCAGCTCTCCAGGATATTCTCAGGCACATCATCCACAATGACCAGTGCAATGATTTACCTCCAAAGTAAATTCACCCAGAAATTTTTTAACAAAACCCCACTTCCACAGTGGTGAAAGGATTAAAAATGTCCACTGGACATCCGAAAACCATGGCACCCAAAATACAACCAGGCTTATCAATTCTCTCAATTAATGTGAATGGTTTAAATCATCCTCTAAAGAGGCACAGGCTGGCTGACTGGCTATGTAAATTCAGACAGGATATCTGTTTTACACAAGAATCTCACCTTACCTTAAAGGATAAAAATACATTCAGGGTGAAGGGATGGACTTGTACATTATAGGCAAATGGAAACCAGAAAAAAGCAGGGATTGCAATTTTAGTAGCAGATACAATTGACTTTAAACCAACAAAGATAAAGAAAGATAAGGAAGGTCACTACATATTTGTCAAGGGAAACACTCAACATGAAGAGATTTCAATAATAAACATTTATGCACCCTACCAGAATGCTCCTCAATTTATAAAGCAAACCCTAATGGATATGAACAACTTGATATCTTCCTGCACTATAATAGTTGGAGATTTTAACACCCCTTTGACAGTTTGGTTTAGATCCTCCAAAAAAAAACTAAACAAAGAAATATTAGACTTAAACCTGACCCTAGAACAAATGGACTTTACAGACCTCTACAGAACATTTCACCCTAATAAAACTGAACATACATTCTTCTCATCAACCCATGGGTCATCCTCCAAAAGAGATCAGATCCTAAGACACAAGTCTAACCTCAGCAAATTTAAAAGTGTAGAAATTATTCCTTGCATCTTCTCAGACCACCATGGAATAAAAGTTGAACTCAACAGCAAATTTGTTTGAATCTTCAGACTCAAACAAAGTTATGGAAGCTAAATAGTCTTAGTCTGACTGATAGCTGGGTCAAAGACGAGATTAAGAAGGAAATCATCACATTTTTGGACAAAATGACAATGAAGACACAAATTATCAAAATTTGTGGGATACTACAAACACAGTCCAAAGAGGGAAATTTATAGCATTTGAAGCCTTCATCAAGATAACAGAAAGAGAGGAAGACAACAACTTAATGGATCATCTCAAGCAACTAGAAAAGGAAGAACAGTGCAACCCCAAACCCAACAGAAGAAAAGAAATAACCAAAATTAGGGCAGCATTAAATGAAATTGAAAACAAAAGAATCATTCAGAAGATCTATGAAACAATAAGTTGGTTTTTTGAAAAGATTAACAAAATTGATAAACCTTTGGCCAACCTAACCAGAAACAGAAAAGTAAAATCTCTAATATTGTCTATCAGAAATGATAAAGGAGAAATAACAACAGACACTTCAGAAATTCAAGAAATCCTAAATGATTACTACAAAAATCTCTATTCCCAGAAATATGAAAATCTAAAGGAAATGAACCACTACCTGGAAGCACATCACCTTCCTAGACTCAACCAGAAAGAATTAGAAACCTTGAATAGACCTATATCAACCACTGAAATAGCATCAACAATGCAAAATCTCCCTAAAAAGAAAAGTCCAGGTCCAGGACCAGATGGCTTCACATCCAAATTCTATGAAACCTTTCAAGAGGAAATAGTACTTATATTAAATGACATTTTCCAAAGCATAGAAAAAGGAGGAACACTTCCCAACACATTCTATGAAGTAAATATCACCCTGATCCCCAAACCAGGAAAGGATCCAACAACAAGAGAAACTTATAGACCTATATCATTAATGAATATTGGTACAAAACTACTCAATAAGATGTTAGCAAATAGAATTCAACAACACATTAAAAAAATTATACACCATGATCAAGTTGGTTTTATTCCAGAGTTACAGGGTTGGTTCAACATACACAAATCTATAAATATAATACATCACATCAATAAAATAAAAAACAAAGACCATATTATTCTCTCAATTGATGCAGAAAAAGCCTTTGATAATATCCAGCATCCTTTCATGATCAGAATTCTTAAGAAAATAGGCATAGAAGGGACACTTCTTAAACTGATAGAGGCCATCTACAGCAAACTCACACCAATATCATACTGAATGGTGTAAAATTAAAAACATTTCCACTCAGATCAGGAATGAGGCAAGGATGCCCATTGTCTCCACTGCTATTCAACATAGTAGTGGAAGTCTTAGCCATCACAATCAGGCAAGAGAAGGTGATCAAGGGTATCCAAATAGGGTCAAAGGAGATCAAACTCTCTTCGCTGATGATATGATCCTATAGCTGGAAAATCCCAGGGACTCAATTTCAAAACTCTTAGAAGTGATCAAGGAATACAGCAGTGTCTCAGGATACAAAATCAATAGTTACAAGTCAGTAACTTTTTCATACGCCAACAATAGTCAAGCTGAAAAAATAATTGAGGACTCTATTCCTTTTACAATAGTGCCAAAGAAGATGAAATATTTTGGGAATTTACCTAACAAAGGACACGAAAGACCTCTATGAGGAGAACTATGAAACTGTGAGAAAAGAAATAGCTGAAGATGTTAACAAATGGAAAAACATACCATGCTCATGGCTGGGAAGAATCAACATTGTTAAAATGTCCATACTACCCAAAGCAATTTACAGATTTAATGCAATCTCTATTAAAGCACCATCATCATACTTTGAAGAACTTGAAAAAATAGTACTTCATGTTATATGGAGTCAGAAAAAAACTCGAATAGCAAATACATTACTCAGAAATAAGAACAAATCAGGAGGTATCACATTACCAGATTTCAGGCTACACCATAAATCTATAGTGATCAAACAGCATGTACTGGCACAAAAACAAAGTGGTAGATTTATGGAACAGAATAGAGAACCAGGAAATGAACCCAGCTACTTATTGCCATTTGATCTTTGATAAGCCTGTCAAAAATATTCAGTGGGGGAAAGACTCCCTATTTAACAAATGCTTCTGGGTGAACTGGATCACAACCCATAGAAGACTGAAACTGGACCCCCACCTTTCACGATTAATAAAAATTGATTCTGGCCCGGTGCTTGTGGCTCAACGGGCTAAGGCGCCAGCCATGTACACCTGAGCTCGCAGGTTCAAATCCAGCCTGGGCCAGCCAAACAACAATGATGGCTGCACCCAAAAATGTCCAGGCGTTGTGGTGGGCACCTGTAGTCCCAGCTACTTGGGAGGCGGAGGCAAGAGACTCGCTCAAGCCCAGGAATTGGAGGTTGCTGTGAGCTGTGATGCTACGGCACTCTATCCAGGGTGACAGCTTGAGGCTCTGTCTCAAATAATAATAATAATAATAATAATAATAATTTAAAAAAGAAAGAAAACAAAAACAAAAATTGATTCTCACTGGATAAAAGATTTAAACTTAAGACATGAAACTATAAAAATACTAGAAGAGAGTGCAAGAAAAACACTTGAAGAAATTGGCCTGGGAGAATGTTTTATGAGGAGGATCCCCCAGGCAATTGAAGCAACACCAAAAATACACTACTGGGACCTGATCAAACTAAAAAGCTTTTGCACAGCCAAGAACAAAGTAAGTAAAGCAAACAGACAACCTTCAGAATGGGAGAAGATTTTGAAGGTTCTGCTTCCGACAAAGGTCTGATAACTAGCATCTACAGAGAACTCAAACTAATCAATAAGAAAAGAATAAATAACAAGAGACTTGAACAGAAACTTCTCTGATGAAGACAGGTGCATGGCCTACAAACACATGAAAAAATGCTCATAATTGTTAATCATCAGAGAAATGCAAATCAAAACTACTTTGAGATATCATCTAACTCCAGTAAGATTAGCCCACAATGTAAAATCCCAAAACTACAGATGTTGGCGAGGATGCGGAGAGAAGGGAACGCTTCTACACTGCTGGTGGGAATACAAGCTAATACAACCTTTTTGGAAAGAAGTTTGGAGAATACTCAAGGAACTAAATGTAGACCTACTGTTTTATCCTGCAATTCCTCTACTAGGGATATACCCAGATGATCAAAAATTATTTTACAACAAAAACATTTACACCAGAATGTTTATTGCAGCCCAATTCATAATAGCCAAGACATGGAAACAGCCCAAGTGCCCATCAACCCATGAATGGATCAACAAATTGTGGTATATGTACACCATGGAATACTATGCAGCCGTAAAAAGGAGACTTCACATCTTCTATGTTTACCTGGATGAAGCTGGAATATATTCTTCTTAGTAAAGTATCTCAAGAATGGAGAAAAGGTATCTAATGTACTCAATACTACTAGGAAATCAATATATAAGCACCTACACACTCATATGAATGGCAAAACATAACTATAGTCCAGAAAGCAGAAGGGAAGAGGAGAGAGAGGTGAGGGACAGGGGGTTATGGTAGGAGGAAGGGTATTCGGGGGACTTCACATAATGTGCATGATGCAATAGTACATTTCAAAACTATTAAGAAATGAGTATAATTGGGATGGATGTATTACTTAGTTCAATGTCAGCATTTCACATTGTATATTGAAGCAGTGCCCTGAACCCCATAAATGCATCAATGTACAAAGTGGGGATTTAATAAAAAAACAATTAAAAAAAATTTCAAAACT
Organism: Arctocebus calabarensis; assembly: GCA_963573935.1. Classification (NCBI taxonomy): domain Eukaryota; kingdom Metazoa; phylum Chordata; class Mammalia; order Primates; family Lorisidae; genus Arctocebus; species Arctocebus calabarensis. Next base: position 6,516 of record CAUYON010102219.1, on the reverse strand, counting down.
AAAAAAAAAAAGTATATAACTAGAGTCCCAGAAGGAGAGAGGGGAGAAAATGGGGGTAAGAAGTAATATTTGTAGACACAATGGCTGAGAGTTGTCAAAAAAATGATGAAAGACAGAAAGTCACAGCTTTAAGAAGAGCTATAAAGCACAAATGATATAAATAAAAACCACATCCAGACACATCATAGTAAAACTGCTGAAAATCAAAAAGAAAATCCTAAAAACAGCCATAGGAAAAATAAAGTCATATTTCCTCAAAAGGAAACAATGGAAAACTAATGGAAAATGAACCATATATTCAAAGTCCTGAAAGTAACTGTCAACCTAATTATATATCCAGCAAGAATATCCTTTAAAAGTTGAAGGTGATTTGAAGATGTTTTCAGAAAAGTGTAAAGTAAAACAATTCTTCACCAAAGTACTTACACTCAAAAAACTCATGAAAGAGTTCTTTAAGCAAGAGGGAAATTATCACAAAGAGGCAGGGAAGAATTAAGAGAAATATAAAGAATAAACTTGTAGGTACATCTAAATAAAGACTGACTTATAATATTTTATAATGATGAAAGATAAATAAATCCACCAGGAAAATAACTGAAGTCTAAGTTAGCAGCAAAATTGGGAAGCAAAAATGGACAGAACTAAGATGAAGTAATAGATGAAGCCACCATCATACTGGGTGATTTTAACACACTCTCTTTTAGTAACTAGTAACTGAAAGAGCAAGTAGGCAAAAAAAAAAAAGTCAGCTAGAATGTAGAGAATTAAAACAACACACTTAATAAATTTGACCTAATTGATACAGTAGAACCTCCATAATTGACTACCTTCCTCCATTGACTACCTCCTTAAGTTGACCTAGTTTTCATAAAGTGGATGTGTATCCCATGTACAGTAGGCCTAATTCCTTACGTTGACCACCTCCATAGGTTGACCAGTTTGTTACAGTCCCTTGGATTGTGTCAACTTATAGACATTCTGCTATATATGCAGAACTCTGTACACTCAAATTGTAAAATGTACATTCTTTTTAATTGCACATTGAATGTTGGTTAAATTTGATCATATTCTGGGAAATTATGCAAAGCACAAAGTATTTCCAAAACCTGAGATCATGCAGAATACATAAGCCAGAAATTAATAAATGACAATCTCCAAATCTTTTTTTTAACTTAAGTGATATGCCACTAAATATTCCATGGGTCATAGAGAAGAACTCATAGTAAGTATTCAAAAATATTTTTAACTTAATGATTAACATATGAGATACAACTAAGCTATACTGACATACATATGTTAGGGAAGCTATGTGGCAACATTTAACGAGCTAGGACAAATTCTGTGTAGTTTCACTTATGTGAGGTAGATGGAGGAGTCAAATTCACAGAGACAGAAAACAGAATGCTAGTTGTGGACTTGGCAAGGAGTTAGTAAGGAGTTGAGTGTTTCATTGGTACAGAACTTCATTTTTACAAGGTGAAAAGAGTTCTAGATATGTATGGTGGTGGTTGCACAATAATGTGAATGTGCTTAATGCCACTGAACTGCATACTTAAACATGGTTAAATGACCAATTTCATGTTTTGTGTATTTTATTACAATTAAAAAATGTAGATTAATGAGCTAAGCATCCTTCTGAAGAAGTCAGGAAAATAACAAATTAAACTTTAAGAAAGGATCAGCGCCTGTGGCTCAATGGGCTAAGGCACCAGCCACGTACACCTGAGCTCGCAGGTTCGAATCCAGCCTTGGCCCGCCAAACAACAATGGTGGCTGCAACTAAAAAATGGCTGGGCGTTGTGGCAGGTGCCTGTAGTCCCAGCTACTTGGGAGGCAGAGGCAGGAGACTCTCTTGAGCCCAGGAATTGGAGGTTGCTGTCAGCTGTGATGCCACAGCACTCTATCCAGGGTGACAGCTTGAGGCTCTGTCTCAAAAATAAAATAAAATAAATAAACCTTAAGAAAGGGATAATACATGTAACAGCATAAATTATGAGAAATATAAAACAAATATTTTACAAATAGAGGTGATAAACAAAACTAAAGATTTTTCAAAAAATGAGTAGTAAAATAGGTAGCAAGTTGAATTCCCCAGGAAGTAGATTCTGGTAAAAGTAGAATGCTGGAAGTTTACTGGGGATTGTTCTTGGGACCCAAGGGAAGGAAAGGGATGGGAAGAGAAGAGAAGAGGAGGGGAAGAAAACAGAATTGAGTAGAGGAAGAAGCTGAGCTATGTCACAGTCTCAAAGGAAGCCTGAGATAACCATCCCAGGACATTGGAACCTGCAATGACTCTTGAGAGTGGTCCAGATTGGGGCCATACAGAAGCAGACCTTTCTACCCCACTATCATCAGTCATGACCCTCAGGCCACCTAATAAGGGTGCATGACCTTGGGCATGGTGGTTGTCTTAGGGCAAGGCTGATAGGACTGCAGAGGGCTGTCTGCCAATAGGACTCTGAGCAGGTGGGGGAAGGAGCATTTCCTTTCTAAAGAGGGATGCTGGGATGCTCTCCACATGGTGAGCTGGAGATAAAAACAGACACGGATTGCCAATGTCAGAAGAGTAACAGGGAACAGTGCTGAAGTTCTTAAAGACAACTTGCAAAGGAAGCAGGAGGATTTTATAGACAAGTTTATGCCAATCAATTTGAACATAAGATGAAAAGAACAAATCTCTCCCCAAAGCAAACTTTAAAATAGACTTGAGAAGATATAGAAAATCTGAATAATATTGTTATCTATTAAATGTACAATGAGGAAATCTTCCAAAAAAAAGAACTCCAGACTTAGATGACTTTAATGCATTCTTCCAAATAGTTATGGTAGAAGTAGCACCAGTTTTATACTAACTCTTAAAGAGAATAAAAAACAAGGACACTGCCCAATTTATCATGAGATGAGCATTATGTTTTACACTCAAAACTGACAAGATCCTTACCAAAAAGTAATATTACAGGTCAATAATTCCCATCCATGTAAATATCTTAAACAAAATATTAGCCAACCAAATCCACGATATAAAAAGTGTTCCAAGAATATATAAAGTTGGGCCTGGAGGGAGGGGCAAGATGGCCAACTAGAGGCAGCTCCCAAAATAGGCTCCTGTCCAAAAGGGAAGATAATATCCAGAAACTGCCCAGTTAAGCTGAAGACTGGGACCCAGCCAAGAGAGAGAAGTGATAACTGCAGGTCACCTACAGGAAACTGTGACTCCAAGAAAGCAAGCTTCAGGTACAAAATTCATCCAAAAGGAAAAGTGTCCATCCCCTCCCCCAAGAAAGCTATGGTTTTTCTGTTTCCTTTCTTTTTTCTCTTTATTTGCTCCTGCAGGTTTTCTATCGACAAGCAGTGAACTGTGGACCTCCTGCCTCACCCCACAGGAGAGTGCTATGGGAAGTGGGGACTGCTTGCCTCAGAGAGATGCTGCTGTGACTCTGAACACTCTCTTGCTAGGCAGAAAAACTGAACTAAAGTTTTCCCTGCCATTAGGAACTTACAGTACACCCTTCCCCCCTTACCTGACAAACCAGAAGCCTGACCTCTGCTGAGACTGAGGGAACAGGTTCTTGAGCAGTGTCCCCCCTCCATGTCCACTAGACCAGGTTCCCCCCTGGCAAGAGACTCTGGGGGCCATGCTGAGTGTCCCACTCCCACCACCCCAGCCAGGGACTCCACCAGTGACCATGTGGCCCTGCACCCCATGCCCACTGGGCCTCCATGCACCCACTGGGCCTCCATACGTCCTCTGTGGCCAAGGACTCTGCCAGCGACTGTGCAGCTTCGTGCTCCACACCTGCTGGGCCTGTGGATGCTCTCCCTGGCCAGGGACTCCACTGGCAAGTGCAGGGCCCGGTGCCCTGCACCCACTGGGCCTCCGCCAGCCCAGACCATGAACACAGGGAGCCGCACAACCCACATCCTCCCCCCCATACCCTCCCTGCCTCCAAACCTGCCCCACCTATCTGGCCAGGGACTGTGGAAGCCACGCAACCCAGGCCCTTCCTCTAGAGCCCTCTCCAACTCTACGCAGAGCCCTCCTCCTGGCCAGAGACTCCTGAAGCCGGAGTTCTCCTTGCCCAAAGATACTGGGCGCCAGGCCCTCCCAGAACCTTGGGCACCATCCCCTGCCCTGCTGCTGGATCTGGGGGTGCCACACTCTGGAGCTTCTCCCACAGCCAGAACTCCCTGGCTGGGGCAGTCCCAGAGGAGCTACACAGGGTCACTCCCAACAGAGATCCAGCAACAATAGAATGACCCCACTGGGGTCTAATCTTAGAGACACACCTTCCCAACTCTGAGGGTGGCCACAGGCAATGGTAAAAAAACAACCATTAAGCAGAATCAGTGGAAAAACTCTGGCAACATGAATAATCAGAGTAGATCAACTCCCCCAAGGAATGACAATGCAGACACAGCACAAGATCCCATGCATAAACAAATGGCTGAGATGTCAGAAATCAAGTACAGAATCTGGATAGGAAATAAGATCAACAGAATGGAGGAAAAGATGGAATTAGAATTTCAAGTGTCTCAAGACCAAAAATGTCTCAAGAATTTAATGAATTCAAAGACAAATTACCAAAGATTTCGACACATTGAGACAAGAAGTTGCAGCCCTCAAAGATCTGAGAAAAACAGTAGAATCCCTCAGTAACAAAATGGAGCAAGCAGAAGAAAGGATTTCTGACATTGAAGACAAAGGTTTCAAATGCTCCCAGTCTTTCAAAGAGAAAGAGAAATGGAGGGCAAAAACAGATCACTCTCTCAGAGAGCTCTGGGATAATTCAAAGAATTTTTTTATTGGGATAACCCAATATTTGCCTTATTAGGATCCTCGAAAGCAACAAAGTGGCTTCACAAGACACAATGTCTCTTCTTCATGAGATTATGAAAGAGAACTTTCCACACATGCCAAGAGATTCTGAGATTCTGAAATTCAGATAGCAGACAGTTTCAAAGCTTCAGCACGACTCAACCCAAATAAGACTTCCCCCAAACACATCATAATCAATTTCACTAAAGTTAATATGAAGGAGAAAATTCTGAAAGCAGCCAGATGTAAGAAAAAAAACATAACATACAAAGGGAAGAATATTAGAAGAACTGCAGATTTCTCTGCTGAAACCTTTCAAGCTAGAAGAAGATGGTCATTGACTTTTAATCTCCTAAAACAAAATGACTTTCAACCCAGGATCCTGTATCCAGCTAAACTGAGTTTCTTTTATGATGGAGAAATTAAATACTTTAATGACATCCACATGTTGAAGAAATTTGCCATAACTAAACGAGCTCTCCAGGATATTCTCAGACCTATCTTCCATAATGAACAGCATAATCCTCCACCACAAAAGTAAACCCACTCAGAGACTTTTGATCAAATTCCAACTTCCACAGTCATGAAAGGATTAAAAATGTCCACTGGACTTTGGAATGGCTTATCAATCCAAACTTTTAGTGATCAAGGAATATAGCAATGTCTCAGGCTACAAAATCAACACCCATAAATCTGTAGCCTTTATATATACCAACAATAGCCAAGCTGAAAAAAACAGTCAAGGACTCTATTGCTTTCACAGTAGTGCCAAAGAAGATGAAATATTGGGGAGTTTACCTAACAAAGGATGTGAAAGATCTCTATAAAGAGAACTATGAAACTTTCAGAAAAGAAATAGCTGAAAATGTTAACAAATGGAAAAACATACCATGCTCATGGCTGGGAAGAATCAACATTGTTAAAATGTCCATATTACCCAAAGCAATATATAATTTTAATGCAATTCCTATTAAAGCTCCATTATCATATTTTAAAGATCTCGGAAAAATAATACTTTATTTTATATGGAATCAGAAAAAACTTCAAATAGCCAAGACATTACTCAGAAATAAAAACAAAGTAGGAGGAGACCTGAGACTGTACTATAAATCGATAGTGATCAAATAGCATGATACAGGCACAAAAATGGAGAGGTAGATGTTTGGAACAGAATAGAGAACCAAGAGATGAACCCAGCTACTTACTGCTATTTGATCTTTGACAAGCCAATTAAAAACATTCAGTGGAGAAAAGACTCCCTATTTAACAAATGGTGCTGGGTGAACTGGCTGGCAACCTGTAGAAGACTGAAACTGGACCCATACCTTTCACCATTAATTAAGATAGACTCTCACTGGATCAAAGATCTAAACTTAAGTCATGAAACTAAAAATACTAGAATAAAGTGCAGGGAAAACTCTTAAAGGTATCCGCTTGGGTGAATATTTTATGAGGAGGACTCCCCAGGCAATTGAAGCAGTATCAAAAATACACTACTGGGACCTGATCAAACTAAAAAGCTTCTGCACATCCAAGAACATAGTAAGTATAGTGTTGCATGAACGGAGATGCGAGGGACAGTAGCTTTGCCCCAGGTGTAGAGACTCGTACCTATAATTATTAGGGGAAATACAAGAAACAGACTACACACTCTCCAGGTGGCGTGTAGCAAATTGTCTTTATTCTGGGCCACCTTATAT
>CAUYON010102218.1:0-18492 GCA_963573935.1 Arctocebus calabarensis | reverse complement strand
CAAACCTGGCCCCAGCCAAAATGCAACAACAACAAAAAAATAGATCGCCTGTGGTCCCAGCTACTTGGGAGGCTGAGACAGAAGAATCACCTAAGCCCAGGAGTTGGAGGTTGCTGTGAGCTGTGTGATGCCACAGCACTCGGCAGAGGGTTACAAAGTGAAATTCTGTCTCTAGCAAAAAAAAAAAAAAGAAGAAGAAGAAGTTTGGAGAACACTCAAGGAACTACAAGTAGGCCTACCGTTCGCTACTGTAATTCCTCTACTAGGTATATACCCAGATGATCAAAAATTATTTTACAACAAAGACATTTGCACCAGAAAATTTATTGCAGCCCAATTCATAATAGCCAAGACATGGAAACAGCCTAAGTGCCCATAAACCCACGAATGGATTAAAAAAATGTGGTATATGTACACCATGGAATACTATGCAGCCATAAAAGAGATAGAGACTTCACATCTTTTATGTTTACCTGAATGGAGCTGGAACATAGTATTCTTAGTAAAGTCTCTTAAGAAAGAGAAAAAAAGTATCCAATGTACTCAAAACTACTATGAAATCAATATATAATCACTTACACACTCAGGAATGGCAAAACATAACTATAGTCCAGAAAGTAGAAGAGGAGAGAGAGAGGAGGAGAGGGGGGATATGGGATGAGGGAGGGCATTTGGGGGGACCTCACCTAATGTGCATGATGCAATGGTACATTTCAAAACTGTTAATAAATGAGTATAATTGTGATGTATGTGTTAGTTCAATGTAAGCATTTCACATTGAATATTGAAGCAGTACCCTGAACCCCATAAATGCATCAATGTGCAAAGTTATGATTTAATAAAAAATAATAATAAGAAGAAATTTATGTGAGAAAGATAAGAAAAGTAGAAAAATCTTTATAAAAGAGAGAGAAAAGGAGAGAAATGGAAAGGAAAGAAAGCATAAAAGGGGTAGGAAAACCATAGCAAAAAATGGAGTTGTTGTTATTGAAGAAGTAAAAATAGAAAAATAAAAATACTATAAAACAAAACAGAACAAACAAACATAAAAACCTTAAGGGATAAAACTGGGTAAAACAGAATAACAGGAGCAAAAACTACCAAAAATGAAGTCCTTACTATTGAAGGAGGAAACAATTAAAAATTATAATTACAAAAGTTATAATTATAATTACAAAAATCTAGGGGAAAAGGTTGAAAAAAATTTAACAGAGGTAAAAAATATATCCATATATTGCCGGGACAATGCATGATGTTCTGGGGTATGAGATGGTACATGATGCTTATAAGATGGAAGCTAGAAGCCTCTGTCTTGCAGAGGAGACCTGGTCCTGTCTTCCTGATTTCTTTGGTCTCAATCTCCACAGGGTTGGGAGCCTAAAGCTCTTGTCAGCCTGTTTAATAGCCATGCCTTGACCTTTCCAAACTGTGTCCCTTGGCCATGCAGTGGCTTTCCCAGCAAACATGTGTCACTGAATTCTCCCCATGTTTGTTTGCCCAGTTTAGCAAGCACACCAGAACTGGCTTCACACTAGGACCCCATGAGCCGTTCCTGCAAGGCAGCCCTCACACAACAGCTATGTGGAACTACGAGAGCTCTGCTCTACCCAGTGGCTCAGTCCTACCTCCTAGGTGCTGTTCAAGATAATTTGTTCTCTTAAGCTCACCCAAGGTAACTCAGCCAAGTGCCCAGGTCCAAACAAACAAACAAAAAAAAGCATGCAGGGCAGGTCCTCTCTGTCTGAAAACCACCAGATAACTGGGCAGCCTTTGCCAGCATGCAAGCATTTGCACTCTGTGCTGATTTTCCACTGCTCCTGACCTCCTTGTTGGCTTCTGATGTCTCCTGCTGCCTCCCTGTGTCCCCAAGGTGATGTTTCTGGCCAGGGCACCCCAGCCAGAGGTGGCTGGATTCCTTTCCCTCTGATCTCATCATGCTGGGCTACCAAGGATCTGTCTTTAGTTTACCGTCTGCTCTGCCTTAAGTAACCTCAAACTCTTGAGCTCAAGAGATTCTCTTGCCTTAGTTTTTCTATTTTTTAAATAGAGATAGAGTATCACTCTTTTTTTTTTTTTTTTTAAGGGAGAGAGTCTCACTCTGTCACCCTGGGTAGATTGCCATGGTGTCTTAGCTCACAGCAACCTCAAACTTTTGGGCTCAAGTGATCCTCTTGCCTCAGCCTCCCAAGTAGCTGGGACTACTAGTGTGCACCACCACACCTGGATAGGGTTTTTCTATTTTTAGTAGAGATGAGGCCTCACTCTTGCTCAAGCTGGTATGGAACTCCTGATCAGCAATTGACTCACCTCGGCCTCCCAGAGGGCTAGGATTACAGGCATGAGCTACTGTGCCCAGCCTGGGATAGTTTTTTAATTTTTTTTTTTTTTTTTGAGGCCGAGCCTCGAGCTGTCACCCTGAATAGAGTGCCGTGGCATCACAGCTCACAGCAACCTCCAATTCCTGGGCTCAAGCGAGTCTCTTGCCTCTGCCTCCCAAGTAGCTGGGACTACAGGCGCCTGGCCATTTTTTGGTTGCAGCCGTCATTGTTGTTTGGCGGGCCCTGGCTGAATTCGAACCCGCCAGCTCAGGTGTACGTGGCTGGTGCCTTAGCCCATTGAGCCACAGGCGCCAAGCCAATAATGTGTATTTACTGAAGAAAATTTGAGGGGCAAATTAAATTACCTTAATCTTCTTACCCAAGAGAAGTCACAGTTGGATGAATCCCTTTCAGTCTTCCTTATTTTTAAACAAAATGCTATATAATTTGCCTTTTTCACTTAGCAACATATTGTGAACATTTTTCCATACCAATAAATAGTTTCTCCATTATATTTTGTTCAAGATTGAATACTGTTTCATGAATAGTATTCCATGTTTTAGATGTGCATCAGTCTTAAATTTTTGAATAGTGTTAGCTTTTATCAAGGGCTTTTTTTTTCCTATTAAAAATACTACTATAGGGCGGTGCCTGTGGCTCAGTGGGTAGGGCACCGGCCCCAAATACCAAGGGTGGGGGGTTTGAGCCCAGCCCTGGCCAAACTGCAACAAAAAAATAGCCGGGTATTGTGACAGATGCCTGTAGTCCCAGCTACTCAGGAGGCTGAGGCAAGAGAATCACCTAAGCCCAGGAGTTGGAGGTTGCTGTGAGCTGTGACGCTACAGCACTCTACTGAGTGCAATAAAGTGAGACTCTGTCTTAAAAAAAAAAAACAACCAAAAACACTACTATAAGTAAATATTTTTTAGCTGTCGCTTTTCCAATTCTCAAACATAACTTATGAAGCCAAAAATAGATCCAGTTTTAAAGATTTTGATACTAACTATGAAACTATGTTAACTTGTTTTTTAAAAGAAAAAAATATTTTCCTATTGCCCCCAAATATCAAGTATCTTATTGAATAATGGTTTTTATGCTGATTTGCTGCTGTGGAAGAAATAAGGAATAGATTGAGTTTTTGTAATAATGAAAATGTAAGACTCTGTATGTAAAAAATATATAGCAAAATGTAAGAGAATACATTGTTTGGGGGGGTTTGGAGACTGAGTCTCACTATGTCACCCTCAGTAGAGTGCAGTGGTGTCACAGCTCACAACACCCTCAAACTCCTGGGCTAAAGCAATTCTCTTGTCCTAGCCTTCCAAGTAGCTTCCAAGTAACCCATCACAACGCCTGTTATTTTTTGGTATAATTGTCATTGTTTAGCAGGCTCGGGCCAGGTTCAAACCCACTAGCCCTGATGTATGTGGCCAACACCCTAACCACTGAGCTACAGGCACCAAGCCAAGAGAATACATTTTGGTAAAGTTCTCGCCACATGTGTAACAGACCAAGTTGAAATCCTGCAGAAATGAATAAGGTAGCGTAATCAAGATGAACATCTCAATAAAAAAAGAGGGTAAAATTCAGACCATTTATAATGCAGTAAATCCAAAATAGCAAGTAAACACCTGTAAATGTTTTCAAAGTCACCTGTAGTCAAGGAAATGCAAGTTTAAATGATCAGATGCTCATTTTTGTCTCTTGGATTAGCAAAGAAATGCCGAAGGCTGGAGTTGGCAAAGAGCCTTGGATGAGGCTAGGGTCAGGATCATTGGTACCACTTCTCTAGAGGGAAGATTTGCTGTATGAATCAAGAAAAAATCCCTACCCTTTGGTCTGTGTGCTATTTCTTGGGAACAATTCTATTTTAAGGATTCTACTCCTTAGCTATTCTAAGGAAAATACCAGATGTGTATAAAGGTTTTTGCTTAAGAATAATCATCATGGGTGGCCCCTGTGGCTCAGTGAGTAAGGCACCAGCCCCATATACCAAGGGTGGAGGGTTCAAACCCCACCCTAGCCAAACTGCAACAAAAAAATAAATAAATAAAAATTAAAAAAAAAAGAAGAATCATCATAATGTCTATAGTAGAGAAAAATTAGCCACAATAACAATACTTAACAGGGTAGGACCAGATAGATTTTGATATATCCACATGAGGAATATTCAACAAACATGTAAATCTTTTTGTTTAATTATTTAATAATGTGTGAAAATGCTCAAACCTAACTTTAATAGCAGCAATAGTGAAACCTCTGTCCCATTCACATATACACATACCATAGAAATAGGACTGAAGGAAATAGCCCAGGTATTAGTAACTACCTCTTAAGATTTGGGGTGACTTTCATTTCCTTCTTTATGCATTTTTTACTGATTTTTCAATTTTCTGCAATAAACACATGTCCTTTCTCAGAAAAAAAGTGGGGGTCTCATTTTTGTACCAGAAGAAATTTTCTGTATTTGCTGTTTCTTTCTGTCTCTATCGCTGATCTACAGAGACTAATAAGAATTGTGACTGAGGGATGAGATAATAGGAAAAATTAATAAAGAGGTGTTTCCCTTATCCCTAAAACTACACAATTTTCTGGCCCTGCCTGTAGTTCTGTGGTTATCTCATTACCAAAATGGAATCAAAGGTAAGAGTTTCTCTGTCTATTTATTCATACCCTAGTGTCGTCTCTATGATCTCCGGGCAGACAGGGAAGTTGCCATCTATTCCAAAGAGAGTATCATATTTGGAGCATCCAGCGTGGACTTCTCCCTCAGTGGTAAGATTTCGCCTCAGAAACGTTCCCAGGACCTGAATGAAACCCAGGGCTCTATCAAGCTTTCCATCACCTAAGCTTTCTGTGGACCAGTATGCTAAATAATCCATATCTGCGTCCCTGTGACCTCCCACTTGGCCCTGCTTCCTTCAGCTCCATTCCCTCCAGGGGAGGGAAGGCTAGACCCCTGCTTAGGCTGCCCTTCCAGGCAGGGATGTGCCTGAACTTCACATGTGCAATGCCCATGGGCATTTTTTCCCCAGCTTCCCTTCTCCTCTTCAGACATCCCAAAGCAGGGAAGCAAGAGTCCTCTCTCAGTGCACTGGAACTCCTGGCTCCTCTGCCCCACAGTTAAGGCAGAGTTAACAGGCTGGGCCACTGGGCCACTGGACCACCCCATTTCCCCAGACACAGCCCCACAGACACCTTCATGTGTGCCATTGCATGTGATGCTGCTTCTGCTGCCTAGAACATCGTCTCCCTGCCTCCCCTGCCTGACAAACTCCTACTCAGCCCTCAAGAGCCAATTCAAGTGTCAGTTTGATTTTAACTCTTTAAACTCAAGTTTCACAAGTTGTTAACTACTGAGGGACTAAAAACGATGTTTGTGTCTGCAATGCCCTCCTTGATCCCCCTTCCTGGTCCCACTTCCATTATCAGGTGATGCTATAGTGATTTATTCCTCTCTGCCCCACGTCCTCCACAAGGACTGGATCTTCTCTGAATCCTCAGGGCAAACCATAGGCCAGGGGAGGTAGCTCACACCTGTAATCCTAGCACTGTAGGAGGCTGAGTTGGGTGGATTGCTTGAGATCAGGAGTTTGAGACCAGCCTGAGCAAGAATGAAACCCATCTCTACTAAAAATAGAAAAACTAGCCAGGCATTGTGGTGGGTTCCTATAGTCCCAGTTACTTGGGTGGCTGAGGCAAGAGGATTGCTCAAGCCCAAGAGTTTGAGGTTGCTGTGGGCTATGAAAACACGGCACCCTACAAGGTGACTCTGTCTCAAAAAAATAGGCAGGGGGGAGCATAGTGCCTGGTATACAGTGGGCCTAAATCACTGTTTATCAAACAAATGAATGAGTAAGAAGAGAATGAATGAGTAAATGAGTGAGTGACAGACAAAAAGGGAAACAGGAAGGAAGAAACTGGCATAATAATCATGTCACCTTGCTTCAAGGTCGCCTGCTATTTGCTGGATACAATGATTATACCATCAATGTCTGGGACGTTCTCAAGGGGTCTCGAGTCTCCATCCTGTTTGGACATGAAAACCGTGTTAGTACTCTACGAGTTTCCCCTGATGGCACCGCTTTCTGCTCAGGATCCTGGGACCATACCCTGAGAGTAAGAGAAGTGTTCTCCTATTTTTCTCCTGTGTGTGAGAGGAAAAGGTGATGGGCCTCCTGGAGCAGAGGAGTCTGAGTAGGCAACGTGGGCCTGGCCAGCCAAACAGAGCTCCAGTCTCAGCTCTGCCCATAGTACAGAAAAAACAAGGTACCTGGGGAGATAGTGAAGGCCCCCCATATAAGTGTTCGAGCACAGAGTAGGCAACACGGTATCATGTAGTTGAAGGAATAGTTGTGCTTAATGATCCAAAAAATTCCTTTTGACCCCAGAAGTCTGATTCTTATGATTCCAGCCTTTGTCAAACCACAGATAACCAGTCTCTTCTCCCTGGAGTGTGGCCTTCCAAGGGTCCCAGAGTCCTGTGAGGCCCATTCTTGGAGGCCTGTTAAGCCCTTGAATTTTATGCCAGATTTTGTGTGTGTGTACATTTTTCCAGGAAAAGTGCCCTCCTGGCTTTCATTAGATTCTCAAAAAGAGCTCCATGACCTTGCCAAATGTTGGCTGTCCCCAACACCACCAAAGTAGCCTGTACATAAAGCCAAATTTATTGCTTACCTCACTGTGGAAGATCACAAACTTGGCAGTGGTTTCATAGCATCTCAGACGGGGAGAACAGAGGTTTGCAGGTGTTTGAGGTCTGGTTGAAGGCAGGTCTTTTGATAAAGGGACTTATTTAGGATTGGAAAACTTGTGGCATAATACAGTTTTAAGATTGCTGGATACAGGATTAGGGGGAGAAGGATTATAAGGAAAGTTTTGAAAAGTAAACAGTTATTTGCAGCTCTATATTGGATCTTTTCTACTCTTTTTTGAGTAGTCTAGTTTTAGGATAATGAGATAAAAAGATTTTTTGTGAAGTTCTTGAAATAAAAATGTTATCTGTAAGTTCATCTTCCTGGGGAAGAGTGCCCTAAATTACCAAAGTCAGGTCAGTTCACACGGCTGCAGGGCATAGAGGGTCAGTTCTCAACCTAGAGTTACCAGTGTCTGACAAGGAGGCTGGAGATGCCCTACCAGGGTTCACTAAGGGAGAGAGGAGTCAAGTCCAGAGCAGCCCCTTCGAGTTGCTAATGTTACCCTTCTAAGGTTCATGAGTGCCCCATTTTGGATAGAGGGAATGTGTGCGTGTGTGAATAGATGGACTTTATCTCTTTAAGCTCAAGTTTTACAAGTTATTAACTACTAAGGGACTAAACATTATCTGTTTGTATCTTTACAGGTCTGGGCTTAATAATCTCGCAATGTATGCATACATACCCGAGGATAGAATCTGAAATAATCACATGTAAATAGATAATACCTCTAGAGGAGTTTAAGGCTTACTGCAATTTAGCTTAAGGGAGCAACTCCACGGCCCAAAGTTCACAACACGTCTCCAATATTACTATTAAAACTGCCACCCCTAGAAATCTCCTAGTTGGAGCCTTGAACACTACAAGAATACCTTCCAGTACAGTGTTTTTTATAACACTCTGAAAAATGTATCCTTTTTCATGTTGTTTTAAATTATTCTAGTCTCAACTCTTTCTGTTACCAATAGAAGTAAGCCTTTAATATATTCTGTATTATTTCTTTGAATGAGATTCCTTCTCAGAGCACTTTAAAATCTGATTTTTCTTGGTGTGCACTGTGAAGTTTGGAGCCTTTCTCTGGAACTGTTGATTTTAGGGACTGTATAAGGACTGTTAATTGTCTATGATAAAAGAAAATTCCAATTCTAAATGTCATTAGACAAAATTACTTTTTTAAAATGTGTTTTTATTGTAAATCTTTTTCAGCCTCCTGTCCTACTGTCTTTTTTCCAGATAAAACATTTTCGTTTATGTGAACTGCTATAAACAAAGCAGAGATTTGCATAAAATGGACAGGATGTTTGCTTTGCCAATTATGTGTGGACAGTATCACTGTGTCACTTGGACAGGGCATTTTCTTTAAACTGAGAGAAAAGCTGAATGCTGTTTGTAACATAAATGCTTCTGAGAGCAAGGAAAACTATTCTGAATGGGAACACGAGACAGTAAACTTATTTAAAAACCTCTTAGTAGTATTAGTGGAAACGCTTAGATTGAAGTGAATCTTGTCCATATAAATTATATTTCTGTATTGCATTGCAATTGTAATTAAATATGCAGATTGGTTGATAGGTCTTGAATAATGTCTTTGTTCCTCTTATATTGAGAGAAAAAGAATATAAAAATAATTATCTTGTCTTTATCTGAAATTCTATAAGTCCTTCTGAAGATACCAAGTATTTTTTGTTATAGGATCCCTTCTTTTCCTTTCTCTTTTTTTTAAGATGTAGAGGTTTATTCTACATCTTATTCTTTCTGTTTTAGAAAAGTCCTCATTCAAAAAGATGGCGTGAGGCTGGATGCAGTGGCTCACTCCTATAACTCCAGCACTTTGTGAGGCCAATGAGGCAGGAGGATAACTTGAAGCCAAGAGTTTGAGACCAGCCTGGGCAACATAGAGAGACCCATTTCTATGAAAAATTAGCCAGACAGGATGGTGTATACCTGTAGTCCCAGCTACTTGGGAGACTGAGGCAGGAGGATTGCTTGAGTCTAGGAGTTGCAGTGAGCTTTGATGATACCACTACACTGCACCTTCAGTGATAGAGGGAGACCCTATCTGTAAAAAAAAAAAAAAAGCCCCACAACAATGGCATACATATTACTTAGGGGACTAAAAGATCACCTTAGACAATGGACATTCCTGGGTGGGACTTGCTTTGTGGGTGGCCCAGGGCTGAGGGCCAGGACCTTGCTGCACCAGAGAACCACCTGTGCCACCTCCCCTGAACTGTCTGATCTCTTCTCTTGGTCCTGCTCCAGCCCAGTCCTCTCCTAGTGGTAGCTCTGCCTTTGCAGGGTCACCCCCAGGCCCTGCTTCTCAGAGTAGCCTTTCCAGAGCCAGGCACAGCCGCAGGGCAGTCCTGCACCTGGCACAGCCTCGGAGTGGGTCAGGCCTACCTTCAGAAGCACTTGTTCATGTATCATGATGGGCCAGTCAGTCAAAAATCAGCCAGGCCCAGCTTTTCCATCAACTCATTTGAAATAAAGCATAATAGTTATAGTCAGTAGTTTGTGGAGCAAACAGTTACACACCAGAGAGAGAAAGATAAAAGGTCCCACCTGCCTCCAAGGAACCCAGCATTAGGGAGGGAACATAACTCCAGAGGGATCATTTTTTAGCACTGGTGGATTCTAACCTGGGCAGGGGCTCAGGAAATAGGCACAGTGTCTGCTCAACGCCTGCCATCTGCCAAAGGGGCCCAGGCCCCAGAGTCTTTCCAATGCACTTTTCCAGCTCTACTCCAGAATGTTCCAGAGTGACCCCTGGTCCAGCTGGCCGCCTTGTGGTGGCTCCTTATCACTCTAGCAGACCTTTTTTGGTCTCTCTTCTGACTCAGAAATCACAGAAGACAAGGCAAACAAAGGAAAGGTCTCCTGGACTCGGGAAATTCAAGATTCTGTATTTGGAAGGGTGGAGAGCATCTTCAAGATGTGTGCAAAGTAGCCCATGACTTTCTAACGAAAGCATTGCATAGAACACTCTCACTTTCCCCGTGGGCACTGAGCCACCTCCCCTGTAAGAATGTGCTCTCTTAAGTGTGGGGTGTTCTTTAGCATTTATTGATGAAATACTTGACTTGGAATATGCTGCGCCATGTGGGGACTCAAGGGTAAACTCCAAGCACTGTATTTGGCATATTGAAAAAATGCTGAGTGTAGTTTTATAATCAACTGTTTGTTTTTCTAGAGGACTTGAGGGCAAACCTACCAAACCAATTATGAAAGGGCCAAAAGGATGTGCCCCCAGGATACCTTTGGGCAGCCTCTTCCTGGCCAGAAAAGAGGCAGTATTGATGGGTACTGACGGGAAATATTGTTGAAATGAAACCAAGTCAACTGCTTCAGAGTGTGCAGGCAGCCTCTCAGACGTGGGTCCTCAGCTGGTATCCCTGTCCTCCTGGACTGAGCCAGGGGGTAGGTACTCCACACACAGTTTCCTCTTCTTACCCCCCAACCCCCTTCACACTCTTCCCTAGATTATAAGTGGCTTAAAGGCAGCACTAGGTAGTAAAAGCCTTTATATCTCAGGCTCCCCCTCTCCCAAAGGATGAGGACCCAGGTTCAGACCCAGCTTTATTGCTTTCACAGAACATACGATAATATCTAAATTCCTCTCAGCCTCAGTTTCCCCATCTGTGGACTTAGCACTTAAGTGTGACATGGCACACTCCCTTGGCACAGCTTCAAGAAGGGTTAATTCCCTGCTGGTCCCTCTATCATTCCCCAGTCCCTTTCCTGTTCCTTCCCTCTCCCTTCTTACTCCTGGGGCCCCTTCTCCCCTCTATCTTTTCCTCTCTCCTTTCTATTTCCTCCTCGGTTCCTGCCCCCCACCCTCCCTCATTCTCTCTCTAACCCTCCTCTGTCTTCCTGCCCTCCCCCACCTCCCTCCACTCTCTCTGTCCCACCTCTCTCCCAGTCTCCTCCCAGTGCCTTCCCCTCCGTCCTCGCTCTCCTCCCCTCCTCCCTGCTCCCCCTCATGGGCAGTCTTTCCCCACTCATGTATCATCACACAGAGATTCATCTAGACCTCAGACTTTCTGATGTTAGGATCCTCCCTCTACACTCTTAAAAACTAGTGCAGATTTGTGTGGATTATATCTATCATTATCTGCGGCGTTAGAAATTAAGACTGCGAAAAATTACAAAACCAAAGAATACAAAAGCAGACATTCCATTAGCCATAGAGAGACCCTTTCACCACACATCAGTAGTCTCTGGGAAACTCCAGAGAAAATGAGAGTTTCAGTATTACTTTGGAAAGAAGTATGGAGAATCCTCAAAGAACTCAAAGTAGACCTTCCATTTGATCCCACAATCCCATTACTAGGTATCTAACCAGAAGAAAAATGTCCTTTCATCGTAAGGACATTTGCACTAGATTGCTTATCACAGCTTAATTTATAATTGCTAACGTGGAATCAACCCATGAATGGTTTAATAAACTGTGGTATATGTACACCATGGAATACTACTCAGCCATAAAAAGAGACTTTACATCTTTTGTATTAATCTGGATAGAGTTGGAGAACATTCTCTTTAGTAAAGTATCATAAGAATGGAAAAGCAAGTATCCAATGTATTCAATGCTAATATGAAGCCAAGAGACAAATTAATACACACCCACACAAGGGAAAAATTCAATTTAATTCAAATGGGAGAGGAGAGAAGGAAGGGGGATTTTACACCTAATGGGCACAGGGTAAGGGTATATGGCACACCTGGGTGAGGGCACTACAACAGGGACCTTGCCTGACAAACACAAACATTGCAGCCTAATCGTTTATACCCTCATATCAATCTGGAAAAAAAAAATTCAGTTATAAAAATAGTTCTGACCTTGAGGAACCCCTGAAAGTGTCTGAGGGACTCTGGATCCTACTCTGAAAACAGCTGGTCCAGGCTAATGAGCCTTTTCCAGCCCCTGTGTGAGACCTCCCAAGACCATCAAGGCCCTAGGAGGAGCTTGGAAAAGAAGCAGGAAGAGACAGACTGGGGTAGTTGAGGAGGAGGCCCTCAGAGGAGGCTTTGGAGCAACCAGGGCCAGCCGAGGAAGTCACTGAGGGGCACAAAGAGACCACAGGAGGGGCTGAAGACAACTGGGACCTGTGAGCTGCTAGAAATATTTTCAAAAGAGGACATCTGGGATCCTGGGATAAGCACAGCACATAGCTTAAAAGATTAAAGGAGGGCAAGTGTTAGGGCCGCATTGCTTGCCCCAAGCCGGGGAGAGCCGACTAAGCCAAACTCCACAGCTGAGAAAAATCATCCAGTCACTAACAGACCCTTGCCCTGGAGATGTGGACTGGGTAGGCGGGAGATGCCAGGAATTCTGATGAAGTGTTGGGGAAGCCTGAGAGTGAAGCTTTTTGTCTCTGAGGATCCTTTGTGAGGATGTGATGCTAAACCTCTTGCCCTCTCATCCGTGATAGGAGAACATTGAGTCACTGTTAGGGGCACGCCACAGACCCCCTGTTTCTAGACAGGACTTAGCTGGGGCCAGGCTGGCCTTCAAAGATGGCTGATCTCCACAGGGGACTGTAGCCTCCAGTGGGGCTGCCTCAGGACCAATGCAGTGAAACAAATGAAAGATTTAATGTTTGCATCATTATAAAAAGGATGAGCAGGGAAGGTTAAGGTTAATGGATACAAAGTTATGAGTAGACAGGAATAAGTTCTGGTGTTCTATAGTACTGTGGGTGACTATATGTAATTTATCATATATTTTCCAATAACTAGAATTTTGGATTTTCCTGTCAACCTAAATAAACAAAGAGAGGCTCTGTAAAAGAAGTTACCTATTTGGGAATTGGGCATTGCAATGAGAATGCGTATACCATAGTAAACCATGTATGTATTCAAGGAAGTAAAGGATAACAAAGGTTTTTAAAGGGAAAAATGATAATTACGTAATTATTTGAAATTATTGAAATAATTATTTGTGGCTACAGAGATCAATAATGGGCCATGCCAGTCTGAGGTTGGACAGCCAGTTGCTGAACAGATGCCTTGCAGAGGTATTTGTGTATGGTTGCAGTGGCCTTCGTGGAAGATTGTGTTTTTGCCATCTTTTGTGATACTTTTTGTTATCAGGCATACAAGCATGAAAACTTTTCTTCATGGCCTTCCTTGGATGTAGTTTTCAAGGTTTTTTACTTTAACCCTACTAAGTCCATTTTTATTCTGACAACTTTCACATCCCCAACACAAGGAAATAAGAAATGTTTCGGAGTTGGATATGCTAATGACTCTGATTTGATCATTACACATTGTATACATGTATTGAAAGACCACAGTGCTCTCCATAAATGTGTAATTATATGTCAATTAAGTTATTTTTATTGTAGATTAATATGGGGCTACAAATGTTTATGGTACATTGTTTTTGGTTCTAAGATAAAGTTCAAGTTGTAGTTGAGCCCTGCACCCAGAGGGTGTGCTGAACGCCCTCACAGTAGGTGAGGCCAATTGCCCTCTCTCCTCCTCTTCAATGGACTGGGCATGTAGTTGTTTATATATAAGTATTAAGTACATGTTTCACATGGGCATTTAGTTGTTTATATATTAGTATTAAGTATATCAAATACATTTTTTTCCCATTCTTGAGATACTTTACTAAGAAGAATGTATTTCAACTCCATCCAGGTAAACACAAAAGATGTAAAATAAATTTGTTTAAAAAACAGAACCAGGAAAAAAAAGGATGCAGACCTTTTAATAAGGAGATGGGATTGGGAATGATGCTGTGGTCAACTTAACCTACATAAACAAATATGAAAAACTTATTGTAAGTGGGTATGAGCATTTACATGAGAACTGTGACAGCAGAAAATGACTATCTTTGAACCTAAGATTTTCTTAACAACAAACCACTGTTTAGCTTTATCATAAACTAGGAACCATGAAGCAAAATCAGTTTCCAACCTGTGTATTTTCCACAGTAATAAGCAGCCTCCCATTCTTAGGTCTATATCCAAGAGAAATTAAAACATACACCCTCACAAAAACTTGAGCACAAATGTCTACAGCAGCATTCTTCATAATAGCCAAAAGTGGTAACAACCCAAACCTTCAATAGACAAACAGATGAACAAAATGTGGTAGAGCTATACAATGGGATCGTATTGAGCAATAAAAAGAAATGAAGTGCTGAAACATGCTACAACATGGATGAACCTTAAAAACATGCTAGGAGGAAAAAAAACAGAGACGAAAGGGGCTCAGCGCCTGTAGCACAATGGTTACAGCTCCAGCCACATACACCAAGGATGGCAGGTTTGAACCTGGGCCAGGCCAGCTAAACGACTATGACAACTGCAACAAAAAATAGCAGGGCTTCGTGGCGGGTGCTGGTAGTCCCAGCTATATGGGAGGTTGAGGCAAGAGAATTGCTTAAGCCCAAGAGTTGGAGGTTGCTGTGAGCTGTGACACCACAGCATTCTACTGAGGGCAACATAGTGAGAGTCTGTCACAAAAAAAAAAAAAAAAAAAAGCCACCGTGTTGTATGATTTAATTTATATGAAATATCCAAATCCATAAAGTAGATTAGTGGTTACTTAAGACTGGGCATGAGAAGTTTCTTTGAGGGGTAATAGGATAAAATAGTAGTGATGGTGGCACAACTCTGTGAATATACTAAAAATCAATTATATATTTCAAAGGGCAAGTTTTTATGGTATGTGAATTACATCTCAAAGCTGTTATTAAATGCAGGGTGTCCATAAAGTTTGTGTGCAATTTAAAATAGTTAACTATATGAACTTTATGGACACCCTGTATTTATGGAAAAATAATAATCACTGGCTCTTTTCAATATTTCAAAAAAAAAAAAAAAAACAGCCAAAACTGCTTTTTCACATTCTGGCTTTGGCTGTGAGTGCGGCAAATGAGTATGGTAACACTTGTTCATTATTATAATACAAATAGCAGAAGTTTCTCTGTAATGCTAAGTTTTTACAATGTACAGGCACTAGGCTAAGCACTTTGCATGCACCAACTAATGTAATCCTTGTAACAGCCATATGGTGCTGACATTTCATTATCTCCATTTTTTAGATGGGGAAATTGAGGTTAGGAGAGTTAAATAACTTGCCCATGAATGCACAGCTTCCAAGTTACAGAGCCAGATTTCAAGCAAGTCTGAATGCAAACTGCCTCTTATTGTGTCGACTGGGAACTCCATGTGAAGGTTAATTTATTCATCTATTGTTTAGTTCTATTGATAATTATTAAGAGTTACCAAAGGCAGTGCCACAGAATTTACCACTCTACACCAAGCTACTGCAAATCTAAGAAAAAAACCCATGTGCTTACTGTTAAAAATAACATTCAGAAAGGTAAAATCATGACTCTTACAAATAAACAGGAAAGGTAGGGTGCAGTGGCTCACCTCTGTACTCCTAGCACTCCGGGAAGCTGAGGCGGGTGAATAGCCTGAGCTCATAGGCTGGAGACCAGGCTGAGCCAGAGCAAGACCTCGTCTCTAAAAATAGCTGGGGCTTTGTGGCAGGTGTCTGTAGTTCCAGCTGCTCGGGAGGCTGAGGCAAGAGAATCTCTTGAGCCCGAGAATCTGAGGATGCTGTGAGCTATGACTCTACAGCACTCTACCAAGGGCAACAAGGCTCTGTCTCACAACAAACAAACAAAAAAATAAATAAAACATGAACATGTGGCTTGGCACCCATAGCTCAGTGAGTAGGGCACCAACCACATACACCAAAGCTGGCGGGTTCGAGTCTAGCCTGGGTCAGCTAAACAACAATGATAACTGCAACAAAAAATAGCCAGGCGTTGTGGCGGTCACCTGTAGTCCCAGCTACTCGGGAGGCTGAGGCAAGAGAATCAATCGCTTAAGCCTAAGAGTTGGAGGTTGCTGTGAGCTTGGTAGATGCCATGGCACTCTACCAAGGGTGACATAGTGAGACTGTCTCAAAAAAAGAAAAAAACATGAACAGTATCAGAATTTTCATTTAGCCCAGGGCAGTGGCTCAGTAATCCTAGCACTCTGGGAGGCTGAGGCAGAATTGTTTTAGCTCAGGAAACCAGCCTGAGCAAGAGTGAGACCCTATCATCACTAAAAACAGAAAAATTAGCCAGATGTGGGGGAAGTCCTTATAGTCCTAGCTATTCTGGAGGCTGAGGCAAGAGGACTGCTTGAGGCCAGGAGTTTGAGGTTGCTGTGAGCTAGACTGACACTACAGCACCCTGGGTGACAGAATGAGATTCTGGCCCAGCAGCAAACCAGCCCAGAATGAGATTCTGGCCCAGCAGCAAACCAACACTTGCTTCTCAAAAAAAGAGTTATCTTCATAAGAGGGCATATATTTGCTTCAAAATTCTAGAGGTCTTCACTGTCTCCTACTAGTGCTCACCAAAGGCTCTAGAGAGCATCTCTAATTAACACTTCAAGTACCATTGGGTCTGTTGGATCATAAGACCCAAATGGTAGAGCAGTTTTACTGCCTAAAGCCTCTGCAGAGTGTAATCCTTTTTATTTTTTCTTTCTTTCTTTTTTTTTTTTTTTTTTTTTGGAGACAGAGTCTCACTTTGTCACCCAGGGTGCCAGGGCATCACAGCTCACAGCTACGTCCAACTCTTGGGCTCAAGTGATTCTTTTGCTTCAGCCTCCCAAGTAGCTGGGACTACAGGCACCCACCACAACACCTGGCTATTTTTAGAGATGGGATCTCGTTCTTGCTCAGGCTGGTCTGGAACCTATGAGCTCAGGCAATCCACCCACCTCTTCCTCCCAGAGTGCTAGGATTACAGGCATGAGCCACTGTGCCCAGCCCATCTTATTCTGGACCTCCACCTACCAGCCTGTTGATTGGGTTGAAGTAGCGCATTCAAATGTAGTATATCTTGCCTCCAAAATTCAAAACAGTATATTGCTGTCAGCTGAATGTTTGTGTCCCCCAAACTCCAGTGTCATGGTATAGGAGATGGGGCCTTTGGGAGGTGATTAGATCCTAAGGCTGGAACCCTCATGAATAGGACAAGTGTCCTGATAAGAGACCCTAGAGAGCTCTTAACCACTCTAGAGAGCTCTTTTGCACTGTGAGGACAAAAAAAGGAAACTTGTCTGCAAACTAGGAAGCAGGCCCCCACTAGACACAGAATCTGCCAGCACCTTGATCTTGGACTTTTCAGCCAATAGAACTGTTTAGAATGAATGTCTGTTATTTATAAGGCACCCAGTCTATGGTAGTGTGATAGCAGCTGAAACAGACTAAGACGCCTACCAAGCTCTGTGCCTTTTTTTTTTTTTTTGTAGGTGATACAAGATATAGCAACTCATTTTTTACTGTGAAAGGGATATTTCAACATGCTACAGACCACTAAGCCTCCAGAAAGTTCATAGCTAGCACCAATTCTGTATCAGTCTGGGTCCAATCAAGACAAAGAAACCATGGAGTAATATGAACAGAGACAGTTTAATATAAGAAGTATTACCTTTATCAGGGGATTGCAGTGATGAGGTCTTGCTGAATAAAAAGTAAAGAGAACTCTAAACAATATAAGAATGATAGTATAAGCAGCAGCCACTGCTCTAGAACTTAATACTCCTTTAACTTTTATTATATTAATCGATTAAACTGCATTGTTGGCCATTCCTTTGTCCACCCATCGCTGGACCGCAGGGTCTGTCCTTCAGGTCAGGGAACACATGTCTTGTTTTCTATTTTATCTCTGGTTCCCGAGGGGGAAGCCTAGCACCCTAAAGGCTATAACTGTACATTCGAGAATGAATGAATGTAGCTAACGGTGGCGGTGGAGGTGGGGAAAATCGCCTGATTCCTGCCACATGAGCTAACTCCAAAGACAGGAAGTCTTTAACACACACCTAGATGCTTCTATCCAATTTGGAAATGCTGATAAGGCTGCAAGAGAGCCCTCCTTGCAGGACTGTGTGTAGCCTTTGCACCCTCTCCTTAAAATGTTAGAGGTACTAAGTGATTCTACATTATAAGCAGCAGAGAGATGAGGGACTAAGGAATAAAAAAAAGGCTGAATTTGGAACAACTGGGAATTGAGACTGGGGGAAATGAATCAGGGAACAGCTGCTATGTAAAGAGGAGGCAAAAACCCAGCTCACACTGCCCCCTCAGTTTCTTAGTAGCCAGGCTTGGAACTAATCAGAAGAGTCTCACAATGTAAACACACTACACCTCTGGGCCTCGCCTCCACCGCTGTGACAGGTGCAGGTGGGATTCCCATCAAAGGTTCCTCTCAGGACCTAGAAAAGCTACTGCTGAGGCCCCTCCAGGTGGCCTGGGCGGGGCCTTCCAGGGGGAGGCGCGGCCAGGCCTAGAAAGCAGGCAGGAGGCCCGGGCCGGCAGCAGCAGTTAGGCCATGGCAGACCCGTTGAGGGAGCGCACGGAGCGGCTGCTGACTGACTACCTGGAGTACTGCGCGCGGGATCCGAGTGCCCCGGAGCCGGCGCCGTCCTCGCCTGAGGCTGCCGTGCTGCGCTCCACGA
>CAUYON010102216.1:0-37242 GCA_963573935.1 Arctocebus calabarensis | reverse complement strand
TATCGCCCTGGGTAGAGTGCCGTGGCGTCACACTGCTCACAGCAACCTCCAGCTCTTGGGCTTAAGCGATTCTCTTGCCTCAGCCTCCCGAGTAGCTGGGACTACAGGAGCCCGCCACAGCGCCCGGCTATTTTTTTGTTTTGCAGTTCGGCCGAGGCCGGGCTTGAACCCGCCACCTTCTGTATATGGGGCCGGCGCCCTGCTTGCTGAGCCACAGGAGCCGCCCCACATTCTTTTTTTTAAAAAGTATATTTATTTCAGGTTAATGTGAGGGTACAAACAACTAGGTCAAAATCTTTGATTTTGTTAGGTAGAGTCCCTCTTGTGGTTATGTCCCACACAGAAAAAGTGTGCCAACCCGCCCCTCCCCCGTGCCCATTCAGTGAGAACACCCCAACTCCTTCCCTCTTCCCCTCCCTCATTACTCCTCCCCCCCAATTGAACCGACATGAGTTTTTCTACTATGTGGGCATGTATTAGATCATCTGCTGGTTTCATATTCATGTTGACTACATTGGATCATTGCTTTACTCTCAGCAAAGTATCACAAGTATGCAGAAAAAAGTATCCAATGTATTGAATACTAATGTGAAACCTACGTATAAACAACTACAGGCCCACACGCAAGAAAAACACAAATACAGTCTAGGGGTGGGGGTTGACTGGTGGTGCCCAGCGTCAGGGTGCTCAGCATGACCCCTGGTGAAGTGCTCAAGTGTAAACTGGACGTTGCCCTCAGAAATGAAAACAATGCAACCGAAACATTTTGTACGCTCCTATCAATCTGAAATTAAACAAACAAAAGACTAGCAGTGAAGATGTCAGTCTAGGATCTGGTTAATACCACAGCCCAATGTGCTCTTGCTAGAAGCCAAAACAACACTTCAGTAAGTAAAAAATCAGTCACCTTCTGGTACAGACAAAACCACACTTGTTCCACTGAAATCAACTAACTTTTATTTACTTCAAACTCATCACAACAGCTATGGGTGTGTCTGTGACATCCGGAGTATTTTTATAAGCTTCAAATTGACCTGCAATAATTCAGTCACAAAATAACATTCTGCCATCTGTCAAGAAAGGATTTAGTTAAGGCCTTTACTTTCAGAGCCCGGTAAAAACCCCAGATGAAGAGCAATCATTTCCCCTTGTGTCAGGGTGGGTCTGCACCTTCTGCTGCCCAAACTGTAAGCTGAAATCGTTTCTACTAGAGCAGTGACTGGTCAGTAGGTCGAACTATAGGACAATTTGGTTAAGAAAAACCTTTTGCTCAGATCAATGGTTTCCAGAGTGTGGTCTGTGGACATCTTGGGGTGTCAAGCTTTATCTGACACCACAGATTTCATATTGTGCTGTTTGACCTTCTGAAGGGCACAAGTGAGCTGAGTTACAAGTAAGCTGAGGTCTTCAGTTATGCCTAGACAGACACATGATGTTTGAAGATACATTTCAAAATTCAACTGAGTGCTAAACTTTCCATAAATCTGAAATAACATTGCTGCTAGACATAGCAACAACCAGCACAAAACAGACTCTACTATTTTCAGAAGGTTTTTGACCATAGTATTAAAGACACAGATTTCTATGTAAAAATAAAGGGCTCCTACTTTGAATTCCTAGATCTTGAGTTTAAATGATCTCTCTCATTTTCCTAATTTGGCTTCTAACATAAAAGCTGACTTGAAAATATAAGATTATGTATGGTCTGCATGCCAGGAAAATGAATTATTAAAATTTATGAGGATTGACGTCAGGAGTTTGAGAGCAGCCTGAGCAAAAGCACGACCTCGTCTCTACTAAAAAAAAAAACAAAACAAAAAATTAGCAGGGCGTGGTGGTGCATGCCTGTAGTCCCGGCTACTTGGGAGGCTGAGGCAGGAGGATAGCTTGAGCCAGCCTGAGCAACAGACTGACACTCTGTCCCCAACTTGCAAAACAATTATGCGGAAAGGGAAATATCTGTAGCATAACTGATTTTCCTTTGAAAGAAAGTATGACGTTGAGTTTTTCCTCAGTAAGGAATATAAGTAATGTAGTTTTGCTTTCTAAAAAGAATGTAAAGTAAGTGTGGGAAGTCCATCTAGTTTTCAAGGTTATGGTCAACAAGAGGCAAGCAGATGAGAAGCTGAACAAAGGTAGGTCTCTAGAATTCTCTTGAATTCCAAGCTGCTCTCTCTGCCTGCTCTCGCCTTCCATTAATCCCTCCGTTGGCCTCATCTGTCCTTTTAGTGCTCTGATGAATATTAGGGAACCCTTTCCTGATCACACCCTTTCTAAAGTAATCACCCAATTTTACCCCAAACATTTGACCCAGCTTGTTCCCTGGTTCTGCTCTTTCTTTCCTTTCTAATATTCCTAAAGATTTGAGATATATTTATTATTCTTTCCATCTAAGATGGAAGCTCTGTGAATCCTGCTCACTGCCCAGCGTGGGTAGTGAAGAACGACAGCCATGGGCCCTGCTCCGCTCCCTGTTGGCTGAATGACCTTGATCACACCCCTTACCTTCCTCGAGCTTCCGTTTCCTCACCTTACAATGAGAGAAACTGACTCAGACATTTCCACGGAAGCGTCCTGATTTAGTATGCAAAATTCTAAGTTTATCTGATTGTATATTTCTATGGTGTTGACAAACATTTTTCCTCTACTTATTGAGGAAGAACAGACCTTTTCATTATTTTTGAAAATAAATATTTTCTGGAAAATGTACAGGTAGGTGTATTAACTTTTTGACATATTTGGATGATTAGAAGAAAAAGCAGTTAAGTTTTAGGAGATGCTCTGATAATACTTGTGCTTTGAGGTGCTTTTTATTTTATTTTGTCTTTTCTGATTTTAGAAAAGGTCTCTTTCTGCCTCCTGAGCTAGAGTGCAAGGCATCATCACAGCTCCCTGCAACCTCAAACTCCCTGGCTCAAGGGATCCTCCCGCTTCAGCCTCCTGAGTGGCTCCGACTACAGACGCATGCGCTACCATGCTCAGCTGATTTTTCTGTTTTTTGTATAGATGAGGTCTCTCTGTGTTTCTCAGGCTGCCTTTGGTGCATTTTAAACTGCTGCACAACTGGTTCCTTTTATTTCCACGAGGAAAGCTGAAAATCCAGCTCCTCCACTCATTTGCTATGTGATCATGGACAAGTTCCTTAACCTTCCAGTCTTAGTTCCTGGCCTGTGTCACAGACATGGAGTAGGATAGACCACCAATCTGGTGCAACACGATTGAGTGAGGTGCCCCAGAGCACAGTAGGTGCTCAGGAAATGTTGGTAAATTCCAAATGCATCTTACCCTACAGTTATCAGAGAGTTTCACTGCAGTGGGGCAACGAGCAAATGAGACTGTTTTTCCCGTTAGCTGTGTAGAGTATAGGGTATGGGATAACTGAGTATGTGGTCACTGATGCATTCAGTTTGGGAAGGAAGGGGTCAGTGTTCAAATAGAAAAGGTGTGTGTTAAATTTTAACATAGGGCATCTTCTTACCCTTACGAAGTACTTTGTTACTGTAGAGCTGAACTCAGAAGTTTGACATTCCGTAGAGTCACTTTTTTGGAGACAGAGTCTCTCTATGTTGCCCTTGGTGGAGTGCCATGGTGTTACAGCTCACAGCAACCTCAAACTCTTGGGCTTAAGCGATTCTCTTGGTGTCACAGCTCACAGCAACTTCAAACTCTTGGGCTTAAGCGACTCCCAAGTAGCTGTGACCACAGGCACCTGCCACAATGCCTGGCTATTTTTTTGTTGCAGTTGTCATTGTTGTTTAGCAGCCTTGGGCTGGGTTTGAACCCTCCAGCCCCGGTGCATGTAGCCCGTGCCCTAACCACTGAACTATGGGCTGACCTGAGTCCTACTTTTTTATGATGAAAAGATAATCCAAAAGCCATATAGAGCTGCATAAATGAAAGCAACAATTTGGAAAGCTCAGGGGTATTATTTTGAATAAAAAGGGGATAAGACTTGAAGACAGGGTGAGAAATGAATAACCTTTGTTTATTTTCTAAAGTTCTTACTATTAGCATTTGTATTAGAAAATGTGAGGGCTGTTACTTACCAATCATGAAGATAATTTTGCACTTCCTCAAATCTTCCGTGAAGCCTTTAAAGGAAGAATAACTTTAGTTATTGGCAAGAAATACTGGAGTGAAGCCCTTGCTTTACTCATGTCATGTAAAACCCCAAATCCCGGAGTCTTATTTGATAAGATGCTTGAAGTAAGTCGAATTAATAGGTTACAATTAGTAGTCAAGTGATGACCATTTCATTTTATATATTTTCATTTTAACATACACTATCAATTTCCGGTGCTAAAACTGATTTCTCATGGAATTAGCATGCTTCACAAAGAAAGCTAATTTAAAAAAGGACTTCTGAATCTTCCTAAAATTCCAGTTTGGTGTTAGTCCACATTTTTAAACATTTGCTAAGATGACTTTTAATAAAGAGGGCTTAAAACCACAAGTAGAGTGTCTGAAAAACAATATTTAAAAACATAGTTTTTATTTATGGCAAATAATGTTATTTTCCATTTAATGTAGCAATATACAATTTTGTTTCAAAACAAATATGTTTAATTAACAATACTTCATATTTTATATCGATGATAACTACTTTCGAAAGCTAGATCATTATTCTGACAGTTATAAAACTTACATTTAGTAAGATCGGAGTGATTCATTCATATATACAATCCCTACAAAAAATGCTTTTGGTAGGAATCCACAATTAGCTGAGTGAAAGCCTCAACTCTACCAGAGAGATACAGAGGTGGAGAGAGAGAGGAGAAAAAAACAGGGAGAGAGAGAGAAGTGAGTGAATAGGCATGCGAATAAGGTTGGGGGCAGAGTGGAGAGAGAGTTGGAAGCAGAGGAAACAAGTGAGTTTGAAATCTTTGCAACCACATGTTTTTCACAGCCAAGGATGAATTTTTTTGTTCTTTTAAATAAAATCTAATTTCTTTACAGACTAGCCCATGATGACTGGAAAAATCTGATGCTGTCTGGA
The DNA here is from genome assembly GCA_963573935.1 of Arctocebus calabarensis. Classification (NCBI taxonomy): domain Eukaryota; kingdom Metazoa; phylum Chordata; class Mammalia; order Primates; family Lorisidae; genus Arctocebus; species Arctocebus calabarensis. The sequence goes on along the minus strand of CAUYON010102216.1, from coordinate 32,246 downwards.
GTTTTCCGTTAGAGACACGCTAGTGTCACTGCCACGTGAGACCAGGTCGTCATCTCATGTTCTCCGGGATGTGAGTTTACTTTTATGAACCTGAGCAACTCTGAATCTATTTATAGATTCATCCAGGAAAATGGTCATGGTTGTTATTGTTTTGTTTTGTTTTGTTTTTCCTTTTTTGGTACGACTGAATCTGAATTCTGTTTTAAAAATGCACAGAGTTATTTTTAAATTATTAATGATATATTCATATAATGTAGTCACTAGGATTAAGTTTATAGAGTTTTTGGTTGGTTTTGTTTTGAGACAGAGTCTCGCTCTGTTGCCAGGCCTAGGGTACCAAGACGTCACTAGATAGTTCACAGCAATAGCAAACTCCTGGGCTCAGGTGATCTGCTTGCCTCCGCCTCCCAAGTAGTTGGGATTACAGGTGCCCACCACAACACCCGGCTAGTTTTTCTATTTTTAGCAGAGACAGGGTCTTACTCTTGCTCAGGCTGGTCTTGAACTTCTGAGCTTAAGCAATCCACCTGCCTCAGCCTCTCGGAGTGCTAGGATTACAGTGTGAACCACTGGGCCCAGCCAAAGAGTATAGAGTTTTAATAACATGAGAACATGCTTATGTTATATGTATAAAAAATTGGGAGATAATACTCGCATGTACACATGTATCCTCAATTACATAAAATGTATCTTAATATTTAGGCAACATACTGGCATACAATATGCTAGAATATTGGCCATGATAGTTTAAAGGTCGCATGGTTTTAAACGACTCTTAGTTTTTACCTTAATTTTATAGCCATGAAAAAAGAACACTGTATTAGGCAATCAATCATCCCTTATCCGTTTTTGAGACTGAGTTGATTATTCGCCCTTAGCTAAGTGACAGCTAAGTTATAGCTCACATTTTTGTGCTTCTGTCCATGAATCACCATGATGTCATTTGGTGACTGTTATTTTCACGTACTGCTATTGCCATTAGCATCAAATGACATTTTATCTACCACCTCATGCTCATGGAGCAGTGCAGGATTAGAGCTGGGGCGATTTAAGAAGACAAATCACTTCCTTGCATGTGTTCGGTCAGTATTATAAACATATTTCCACAAACTGTATCCTAACTTTTATCACCAGTGGAAACATTACAAGGTATTTTACCTAGGACAACTATGAACCTTATCTCTTTTGGACACTCTCAAATTCACATAATTTTATCTATTTTCAGTTACATGTGTAGCTAATTATGGGGAGCATTTTAAATTTTTTCTAGACTTTTAATGTGAGAAAAATGACAAACTAGTATAACCTTGTTTGGGTTACATTGGGCCCCATGGTGCGGTGCAGGATCGTAAATGCTACTCAGGGTGAAGAGTTTTCTGTTCCAATTAAGTTGGAAGAGTTGGATTAAAGTTAGAAGCTTCTGCACCGAAGGGCCCGTGGGAGCCCTGCTGTGGTAATATTAATACACGTGAGAACCTTCCAATGGGATTTAATGTTAAGCGTTTCCCAAACTTATTTGACCAGAGCCTCTTTTCACTGCACTTTGTCTGGGCAGTTAGGAGACACAGCCCTTTGGTTTTTTGCATGGACCAAGGTGGAGAGATCTAACGAGCCCCGTTAGTCCCACTCCCTGGCTGAGGGAAAAGTACATGCCCTTGGTATTTTATTGCCTACCAGCCAGCATTTGATAAAGAAGGCGTGTTCACAGGTACTAACAGGAAAGGTCTGGTCTGATCAGTAAGAGAAACTCACCTCCCAGGGTATCCTCTCCAAATACACTTACATGGTCATCACCCTGTTAAAGGACACCACAGTGTTAGATGACAGTCACATCAGGTACGGCGCTAAACCGCTGGCCAACATTAACATATATAATCTTCCCAACAGTCCTAAGATGGACAATATTTTACAGAAGAAGAAACACAATTCTAGTAGTTGCTGAAGGGCACATGGTAGTGTGAGACAGAGCTCAGACACAGCTGTCTGTCCCCGGAGTCCACACTCTTTTTAACCAGTATAGGAGCTGGCCTTGTCTCTGGGTGCATAAGCTTCTATGCACAGAAAAGCCCACTTCAGGGGAACAAAGCCCTGCAGTGCTGGCAGCTTACTGACAGGTGTGGCCACAGCTGTTTTGAGAATAACTCCATAATGTTAAACTAAGCTTGGTAACCTTTTTCTGTAAAGGGCCCGATAGTATATTCAGGATTGTGAGCCACACGATCCCTGCCACACCTCTTTACCCACCCACTGGCCACAGCTTGCCAATGCCTGGATCAACACATAAGACAAGGAGAGTTTGAGTGGTCAGCTTTTATTGATGCCTGCCACTAAGATTTTCATTTTTAAAATTTTTTTTTTACTTTTAACTTCATTTTTGTCGTCGACATGATTACAGATAGAATAGCTGCAACTATATTAACAAATCAAAAAACCTGTGCACAGAAACAAGATGAAGAAAATATATCAGGATGTTAACCACCGTCTTTGGATGGTGAGAACATGGGTGAGTTTCCCTTTTGCATTTCTGTAAGTTCAAAGTTTCTATAATAAACACATACTTCATATCTTCGTATATAATGGAAATACCAATACACTGTCACGATGAAGACCATTCAAAGAAATGGAGACAAAATAACTGTTAATCCCACAAACACAACTATTTCTTAATTTTTTCCCATCTTTTGACACTTGTGCACACTTCTACTTAACACCCTGACATTACAGACTGGGGCACAGATCAAGACGTTGCTAACAGCAGTTGGTGGGTGCAGGGAATATGGGTGAATTTTTTCATTTTATTTTTTTAATCAAACACATACTCTATTCCTTACGGAGTAGTCTGGGGTGGTTGGAAAAAAAATTCAGAAAAAATTTTATAGAAAGGTATTTGGTGAGAATTCTTACTTCCAAACTATGTCTTGTTTTTCTAAACCCTTATCACTTATAGGTAACTACTTATAGAAATTCCTTTCAAGACACATAAAAAATGACTTTCAGATATCCAGGGAGATACTTCGATGTATATATTTGAGATAGGATCTCACTCTGTCGCTCCGGGCTAGAGTGAAATGGCACCATCATAGCTCACAGCAACCTCAAACTTCTGGGCTCAAGTGGTCCCCTGGCCTCAGGCTACTGATGAGCTGGGACTGCAGGCATCCACCATGATGCCTGGCTTATTTTTTTATATTTTGTCAAGATGGGGTCTTGCTTTCTATTTTTGGTAGAGATGAGGTTTTGCTCTTGTTCAGGTTGATCTCAAATTCTTGGCCTCAAGAGATCGTCCTGCCTCAGCCTCCCAGAGTGCTAGGATCATAGGCATGAGCCATCACATCTGGCCGAAATATATATTCTTGCAACCGCCATTGCTCGCACACAACTGTATCCCACTTTCATTGTTCATACATGTATGTTTATGGCGTAATATCATTCTATAAAATACTGTTCTTCTGCTTGCTTTTTCACTTATGGATATATCCTGAAGAACTTTCTGTGTCAGTACAGAATGTTCTTAGAATGGAATATTATGGGCTGAACATATTCTATTGGATATGTATGGATGGTACTATATATGTTATTTGTTAAACTCGTCCTTTATTGATGGACCATTGTTTCCAATCTTTGACTATTTTGGAAAAAGCATCTCAGTGAATACATTTGCATCAATGTCACTTCATACACCTATTTCTGTAGGCTAAATTCTGAGAGGGGTGCTGCCTGGTCAAGGGGCACTTGTGTTTATAATTCTGATAGACTTTTGCCAAAGGCTGCCCATAGGTTTGTACCATTTTGCAATGGGATACTAAATCATCCGAACTGACAAAGAGAAAGAGTATAAATATAGACACAGATTTGATGTAAATGCCATTCATGACTCACGAGTATAAAGCCAGGACGCAGCCCGCATGGATGTGATTATTACGAGAGAGGGTGGGGGAAGCTGCAGCAAAGCCTCCAACACAAAAAGGAAATTTCAGGTTGCTACACCTTTGTGATGCTGTATGTTGGGTAATATGTTAGCAATTAATGGGGAGAAATCTAGAATCCTATTGAAGGGACACATTCAAAAGCTCAAGGTGGGATTAGTGGCTTTATGGAAAACTAGATTTTGACCACATTTCTGTTTTGGTCTCTAACTCTTATTTTCTAGCTAACCCAGAGCTGTAAGGAGTAAAAAACAACTGAGATTTAACTTTGTTTCCCTACGTGGACCTGCAGGTAAGAGGAAACTGCCTTGGAAAGGCTGGATTCTGGTATCATCTGTAGGAAGGGCAGCTAATTGGAGTGTGTGTGTGTGTGTGTGTGTGTGTGTGTGCGCGCGTGCGTGTGTTTTCCTTTAGGTTCAGAGCACCTATCACCCTGTCAAGAAGTAGTCTTGGCTGGGCACACTGGTTCATGCCTGTAATCCCAGCAATTTGGGAGACTGAGGTGGGAGAATTATTTGAGCCCAGGAGTTTGAGACCAGTCTGGGCAACACAGTGAGACCGCCTTGCTACAAAAAAATAAAAAAAAACAGCTGAGCATGATGGCGTGACCCTGTGGTCCCAGAGACTCGGGAGGCTCAGGTGGGAGAATTGCTTGAGCCCCAGCGTTAAGGCTGCACTGAGCTATGATGACACCACTGCACTTCAGCCTGGGTGACAGACAGGCCAGAGCTTCCAGCTTCCCAGAGGAAGGCTGAGCTTTCAACTCAGCTGACACCAACCCTGCTTCCTCCCCCCATCCTCTCCTGCTATAGAAGGTGGGAATCCTGCTTTTAGATATTCCTATTGTCCTTCCTTAAATCAACAGTTTTGGTCTTTAAAAACATTCATGGGGGCTTGGTGCCTGTGGCTCAAGCGGCTAAGGCGGCAGCCATATACACCTGAGCTGGCGGGTTCGAATCCAGCCCAGGCCACCAAACAATGACGGCTGCAACCAAAAAATAGCCAGGCATTGTGGCGGGCGCCTGTAGTCCCAGCTACTTGGGAGACAGAGGCAGGAGAATCGTTTGAGCCCAGGAATTGGAGGTTGCTATGAGCTGTGATGCCACGGCACTCTACCCAGGGTGACAGCTTGAGGCTCTGTCTCAAAAAAAAAAAAAAAAAATTTGAGGGGGGCATGAAGTTCTCCTGAGAAGGATAAAGAAGTAGTAGGTCATTTGGGGGATATGTGTTCCAAGTTCAGAGTAAGTTGTTTGTATTAAGCAGAGTGTGTGTGTAGCCTTCATGCTATAAAAATACGGATGATTTCAAATGGCGTTATGAGCAAGAGGCCTATTTGACAATAAAATGTTACATTTAAGATTAATTTCTTGCTCTAAAATTCACAAACAAACGATCCCGGGGGGAAAAAAAAAGACTCTTTTCTCTAACATTGAACAGATAACTTCAAAATTAAAAACAAAAAAAGATTTGTTTTTAAAGAGATTCCTTAGGTTTCTGAGCCAGTGTGAGGAGCAGCCTCTACCAATTTTTTTTTTTTAACCTCAACTAATTCTGAGCAGATAACCAACATTCTGGAAGAATCCTGAACCACGAAATGCTAGCACATGAGGATTTTCTTAGATTTCTATTTAAATTGGTCCAGCGGCTCATGTCTCTGTTTATACAGAAGCAACAGCAGGGTGGTGGGGCATAAAAATGTCCTGGAGCTCGCGGAAGAATTCGCTTCACTGAAGAGGAGAATCTTAATAATTGAGGAAGAACACCCCCAAAGAGACCAGGCTATTTTCCCCATCTTGTAATATGAAAATGATTAAAAAAAAATTTTTTTTTTTACTTATGCCTATTTAAAGATAAAGCAAAACAACTCACACACAATTTTTATCGTGGGGAGACAGGCTGTCCCCTGGCCATCCAGGCGAGGTGTCCTCATAGCTCACTGCACCTCACATTCCTAGCAACCCTCCTGCCTCGGCCTCCAAGGAGCTGGGACTACAGGCGCCCGTCATCACACCGGCCGCTATTTTAGCTTTTGTTAAGACAGAGTCTTGGTATGTTACTCAGGCTGGTTTCAAACTCCGGGCCTCAAGTTATCCCCTCACCTCGGCCTCCTAAAGTGCTGTGAGCCCCTGCACCTGGCCAATAAACAATTTGTTAAAAAGGATCGCCAGAACTAATGTTCAGGTAGTATTTAGAGTGTTTTTAACATGTGCAGTTCCATCTCATCTCAGAAAAAGACTATGAGGGAGTTTAATAGTTTCCATTTTTCAGATGAGGAAACTGAGGCTCAGAAGGCTTGTGTGACTTGCGTGGGAGATCCCAGCGGGACTCTCTGCCTCCCTCCCGCTGCTCCAGATGGAATGAAAGACACGAAGATGTTGAGTGAGCAGGGGCCTCCTTATGAAGACGCCGCATCGAGCTTAGCAAACCACCCGAAAGTGGATTGTATAGGTTTTACTGGCACACTATAAGTTTTGAAACCCTCCTGCCTCTTCAGCAGGAGAATATTGGAAGATAGAAATGTTAACTACCTTTTATCAGAAGGGAGAAGGGAAATTGGTCCTTGAAAATGTTTTCAATGTTTACAGTTCTTTCCTAAATCACTTAGAGTAATGAGGAATTTATAATAAAAAGTGTCCGGGAAGTGGGATGTAATTTAGTTACACCCAAGAATTTCTCCTGCAGCAAGTCTTGCTCCTCATTCACTGAAGTACACACAATTAGAGACCAGCTCGCTGGGGGAGTTCTTGTGTAATTCAGCAAACAAGGACTGAAAAATACAGTGGCTGCCGTGCTGACCTTTTCTAGGCATGTGAAATTGCAGGTTCTCTACGTGAACTGCTTTAAGCAGTGGTTTGCGCATCTAGTTCTCTGGGAGGAATGGTATTTTTTTCCTTTACGTATAAACTGAAATGTTGATGATTCTAATGAGAAATTTTAAAGAAAATATTTTCTCACTGTTATCCTGTAAGTTCCTATTTTCATCATCTCAGATGTGTCCAACTCACCCCTCCCCTGGAATTATGAAAGAAAACACTGATCTCGTCTCCCTGTGCCAAACGTGGCACCAGTGTCAAGCAGGGCTCTGCGAGGCCGTAACAGAAGGGCAGAGTTCCCATTCTGACTTTTTAAAATTTAATTTTGGCCATAAGGTCACTGGAGTCTGACCAAGAAGAGTAACTCGGCCTTTACCTCCTTGTTTTCTAATTACTTGTCAAGCAGAAATAAACGGCAAAGCTTGGTGCTGGGAGCCCCGACACAGCCACACAGGAACCCCTTTCTCTCCTCCACCTAAGTTGAAGACACAAAGGATCCGATTAGCCCCCCGCCCCCCAAGTATGTGCCAAATGACCCTCAACTTCTGGGCACGCTGTGGTATTTGCCCCCCCACTCCAGCCCCATATAAAAGGAGTCTCTAACACCACCTTTGCACTGCCCTGGCGGGTCACCCTCCCCTTTCAATGAACCTGGCCTGAACTTCTCCGCTGCGGTGTCCCCCTCTGGTGCCACAGCTTACCCCTCTCCTTTAGCTTCAACCACTGGGAATTACAGAGCATATTATGATCAGACTGAGTATTAGAATAAAACTCATTGTATGTGTGTTCACGTACTTTTCAGGGAGAAAAAGGATGCCCCAGAGGCGGCTTCCTTTGTCCCCTTGCCTCTCTTTAAGCAGGACGTGAGACTGGGAGATGGTGGTCTGGAAGGAGAGAGCCCGGCACCTCCTCCTCCACCTGCAGCTGTGCCCGACGCTGCCCGCAGTCTGAGGCATTTCTCAATTATCACCATGGGGGTTTCTATGAACATTCGGAGACAGTTCCAGTTATGGTCCATTATTTCACTTCCAAGAAACACAGCCGCAGCGTCCTTTCTTTTTCACCCGAGCGAGTTTCAACGTGCTCAGCTTATTGGTGTTGCTGGGGGGCCTGGTTTGTTTCTAGCCATGTGGATTTTGTTTCTTGATTTTGTTTCTGGATTTGGAGGCACAGTGAAGGCATTCCCGGCGGGGCAAACATAATCCCAAACCTTCCTAATGGCTCACACACCACAGACGCAGCGAACAGCTTTCCGTGGACCGCTCCGGAATCTACAGCCCCGCTCGGGCCTGGACGGTCATCACTCCTCCACTCGGACTGTGTTCAGGAGGTCTAGAGGGTGAGGCTGAGCAGGCTGTGACACATAGTCAGCTTGTGGCCGTGGGACCACCAGCCAAGGAACAGCAGAAAAATAGCATTCGGGCTGGAGCTGGGCATCGGAGAGGCAGGTCAAAGAATGTTCTTGCCACCAGAAGCAGTATCCGTGCCTGAGGTGATGGGCGTCAGAGGCTGGAGTCTGAGAGGGGCTGGAGACAGCCGGGCCGCTGCTCAGCAGCGCTACCTGCAGCTTGTACAAAGTTCATGCTGCTCTGTCCACGCTAGTTAAGATACACTTCACGTGAGATAAATGAGTCATTTAATCTTCCCAGAACTTGCCCCTCTGCTCTGGCCTCTGGACCCAGCTCACTATGTTTGCCCCGCGTGGAATGCCTTCACTTGGCCCCAAGTCTGTCCATGTTCCGCTGCGTTCCCCTCCTCCTTGAGCCGTTTGCCAGGCGCTGCTCCTTCACTAGACTCCCCAGAATCATCCATGTGGCCCAGAGCACGTGTGGGTGGCAGGAACGGCAACAAGTGCCGGAACATTTTTGGAATCCATCCGTGTGCCAGGCGCCGGGCTAGCCGTCCAGTGCACAGGGCTGGCCAGCCTTTTGGCTTCTCTGCACCGCATTGGAAGAGTTGTTTTGGGCCACACAGTAAATACACAAACATTAACAAAAGCGAATGAGCAAAACTAAAAGGTCCACGCACAATTTTCGTGAAAACTACCACTACAGAAGAGAAAAATGCTCTTGAGGCCCGCAAGTGTTGGGGGAGTGTGGCTGCGGCGGGGCGAGCAGCCGCGCAGCCTCGGCCTATGTGACAGTGGCCAGTGTGGCCTTGGGCTGGAGGGGATTCAAGATGCCCAGCGCAGAACCTCCTCCCTAAAAGGTTCCACTGAGGGACACAGACTGCAGAGTTACGGCACGAGATGGGTTAATTTTCAGATGGAGACAACATGAAGCGTATGTGCAGGCTTTGGAGGGCAAGTCCGCAGGCCCTAACTGCAGTGACGTTAACTGGCTTCAGGGAGTCTGAAGGAAAACTAAAGCAACAATAGCCGGGGTCTGGGCGCAGGGCGCCCCGCACCCAGGAACAAGAGATGAAGGTGCACGGCTCCCGTCCAGCACCTCCAGCAAGGCCAGCCCCCGAGCGCTGCCCAGCTGAGGTCCACATGGCAGACCCAGAGATCAACTTGTTTTTCTTAAAAATGAAAGGTGAGGCAGCGCCTGTGGCTCAAAGGAGTAGGGCTGCAGCCCCCTGTGCCAGAGGTGGTGGGTTCAAACCCAGCCCCGGCCAAAAACTGCAAAAAAAAAAAAAAAAAAAAAAAGAAAGAAAAGTGGACTGGAGCAAGCCCCAGATGAACTGAGGGCCTGGAATTTTACGCCTGGTAGAGGCCTGATGTCGTGGGGCTATTCCAAAGAAGTGGCCACCTCCGAAAAATGCCCCTTCTAGAATATGTAGGCACTAGAGAAATGTTTCTGTTTGAAGAAAATGGAGAAACAGAAGTCTTACATCTGCGGCACAGACACAGTTTGTGTCTTCAGACCATCTGCAGGAATGAAGACCTAGACATTGTAAATCATGAATTGAACATGCAAAATGCCAGTAAAATGGAATATTTATCGCTCCGAAGCTTGAGCATAGTGACTTAGAGACACTGTGTATCGGTTCTGCCAGGAAGACCGTGGAGTTCATGATTGTTGTTGAAATTCTCGGTCAAAACTCAAGTGACGTGTATTTTGCCTTTAAAGAGTTCATTTGTTAAGAAACAACTTTTATAGTCATGAGAGAAATAATAGATGTTAGTACAGGTAGTGCATATACGTGACCATTTAGTTTGGGGCTCCGTATTACTTGATTGAGCCTTAAACCAATATGGTTTTAATCAATGGTCTTGTGCTTTGAACAGCTGCAAAAACCATAGATAATCTTACCGAGGACTGTACAAATGTGAAGGTGTGGTCTCAGAGTTCAGGTGCAAACTGTTTCAAGCATTATAACATCCATTTCACAACTAGATTGTATAAGGATATTGGCTATGATGAGACTCACTCATTTTTTTCAGTAGCAAACTATGAAATATGCATTCCATTCGACAAGCACATGTTAAAAAGAGCATTGTCTTTTGGTGTTAATGTGGGAATATGTTCCTTCATTATTTTTGAGCCTTTTATATTGCACTTGGGATATTAAACTAAACGTGCCTTGAAAAGAACAAAGTCCTCACATATCCACATGTGGCCCGTGGTCTATGGAGATGACCTGATTTAATTGTAGTAAATTTAACTTTCTATGTGTAGGATCCACTTTTCTAACAATTCCCTCATGGACAGGGCTTTCTTTTTCCTGTCTATTCCCCAGTGATTAACATAGAGATGTGCTAAGCAAAGATTTATAAGTGAGGAATATAATAAGAAGACAAGGCCGGGTGCAGAGGCTCACACCTGTAATCCTAGCCCTTTGGGAGGCTGAGGTGGGAGGATTGCTTGAGGCCACACATTCCAGATCAGTTTGAACAACTTAGTGAGACTCTCACCTCTATAAAAAATAAAAGAATTAGCCAGGTGTGGTGGCACATGCCTGTAGCCCCACCTACCAGGGAGGCTGAGGCAGAATGATCACTTGAGCCCAGGAGTTCAAGACTGTAGTGAGCTGTTATGACACAATGGCAATTAAGCAAGACCTCTGGCTCAAAAAAAAAAAAAAAAGTTTTTTTTTCTTTTTCCAAAATATGGTAAGAATAGTCACATAGAAGATAAAATCAGTTGATTTCTCCAAAAGAAAGAAGGGGAAAAACAATATAAGGAAGAAAATGTTTAAGGCTATCCAAGCCTGCAAGAGCTAATTGTAAGAGCACAGCAGATACTCACACAGGCAGAATGACCCCCTGGCAGTGAAGAGACTCTTGGACTTCGCAGGAGGTTAGATTAGGTGCTGTCTAAAGAAGCTTCCAATGCTAAGATTCTGCTGTTCATTCAACAATTCTACAACTATTTACTGAGTTTCATGGTAAACAGAATAATACCCTCTCTCCCAAAGATATTCATGTCCCAATCCTTGGAATCTGTGAATTTATTACTTCACATGATAAAAAGGACTTTGCAGATGAAACACCTTGAGGTGGGGAGATTGTCCTGGATTACCCAGGTTAGCCCGATATAATCACAAGTATCTTTATAAGAAAGAGGCGGGAGGGGCAGCAATAGAGAAGGAGAGGTGATATTGGAGGCGCAGGGGCCACAAGCCAAGGAATGTGAGCAACTTCTAGAAGCTGGAAATGCAAGGAAATGGATTCCAGAAGGAATGCAATCTCACTGCCACCTTGACTTTAACTCAGTGAAACTTATTGTGGACGCCTGACTTCTAGAACCACAGGATAATACATTTGTGCTCTTTTTATCCACCAAGTTTGTGGTGATTTGTTACAGCAGTAATGGAAAATACCTACAAACTTCTGCTGTACACTGGGCGCTCTTCCAGGGCCTGGGAATGGAACACTGAGCAATCAGTTTTGACTCACTGAGTATATTAGGTATTTGAGCACGTGCCAAAACAAAGGTATGCAAATAACTTTTATCCATGGAAGCTTTTATTCAAACAGAATCTCCTGTGTAAGCCTAATATATAAAACAGATAAGAATGGAGCTACTATTGGGGAAGGGAGAATGAGGGGCTCGGAGCCTTGCCAGGGCCCCTCTTCTGCCTCCCTCGATATCTCTGGCAGACACGCTGAGACGTGCCGTTAGCAGCCTCTGTCATCTTCCCTTGCAGAGAGCTCACCTCTCTCTTTGGATGCAGAAGACACCAGATACTTGTTTTCTCTTCCTCCCTCCCATTATGAGCATGGGTTTGTGACCAAATCTTGGCCAAGAAATTGTAAAAAGCAGGATCTGGGCTCAGCGCCTGTGGCTCAACGGGCTAAGGCGCCACCTGAGCTGGCGGGTTTGAATCCAGCCGGGGGCCCGCCAACAATGACAGCTGCAACCAAAAAATGGCCGGGCATTGTGGTGGGCTCCTATAGTCCCAGCTACTTGGGAGGTGGAGGCAAGAGACTCACTTGAGCCCAGGAATTGGAGGTTGCTGTGAGCTGTGATGCCACAGCTCTCTATCCAGGGTGACAGTTTGAGGCTCTGTCTCAAAAAAAGAAAAAAAGCAGGATTTGGGGGGACTTTAGGGAAAAGATGTTCTCCTTATTAAAAAGGAATGACACACGTGGAAAGAACCAGCGTAACGCCCCCATTGCAGCTTTGCAAGTGATTGTGCAAGAGGCCACAGCTAGAGCTGCCACCACCGCCTTGCAATCTGGAAGGGTGGCATTGCTGTGCTCTCAGGAGGGCAGTTGGGAAAGACGGAAACAGCTTGGTCTCGTGTGACTTTGTGTCACTGCTGGAATAACTCTGGCACCATCTACCTCTGGACTGTGGATAAGGGTGAAAACAACTTTAACTGATTAGGATGATTTTAGTTACTTGCAGGTGGCAGCAAGCTCACCAAATCCTACCAAATTTATTATGCAAAATTGCAAAATCCTTGCTTGGGTGAATAATGGTGTGAGTATAAAGAATTTCAGTTTGGGGCTTGTATTTAAAAGGCATTTATCATTAATTTAATAAGCCGGTTATTAAGGGCTAAGAATATTTGGAATCTGCGACCTAAAGTCAGCATGTTTTCAGAGCTTTCAGAGAACTCTAGTCCAATGTTCTCCTAAGAATCTGGCTGCTGGACAAGGCCCCCAGTCTTCTTGCTCCTACAGAGGAGGCCGCGTGCTAAGACTGGGAGTCTTCCAGTTTGCAGGGATAATGCTTTGTTGCTGCTATTCTTGTTTTTTCATTATTCATCATGATGACTTTGTCTTCATTATTCTCAATTTTATTTGTTGTGAGCTGGTTACTTAATGCCACCCTATATGGCAATAGTTCCTTTGTATTGACCATCTTTGGGGATAAATTTTAAGATCTGCAGGTTCTTTGGTTTATAGATGACCCTCCATACTCCTCTGGTCACAGAAGATACGTCTCTAACCAGCCCCAAAGGTGCCCTGGCAGAGTTATGTATTTCAGGGAAAAGTTACAAACAGGTGGAGAAAATGGGCAGTGGATACAATAAGAAAAGTGCTTCAGTGCATCCTAAATCCTAGACTGATGTTTCTGTCATCATATTATATTGGCTATAATAACAATCCCTGCCATTACTAACTACCATCTCGGTTAATTTGCTCACCCCTGCAGCCTGTGACAGGAGGTGTTAACCACCCTGACCTTACATACCTACAACTGTGTCATGGAGGTCATGGGATATGCCTCATTTGTACAGCTGCAAAGTGTGTAGGTCTGTCTGAGTCCAAAACCTAGGCATTAACTTTTAAAAATCTTCTCTGCAGCCCTGGGTAGGGTGCCCTGGTGTCATAGCTCACAACAACCTCAAACTTTTGGGCTCGAGTGATCCTCCAGGCTCAGCCTCCCTCGTAGGTGGGACTACAGGCATCTGCCACTATACCCAGCTAGTTTTTCCTATTTTCAGTAGAGACAGGGTTCTCATTCTTGCTCAGGGTGGTCTTGAACTCCTGAGCTCAAGGGGTTCAACCACCTTGGCCTCCCAAAGTATTAGGATTATAGGTGTGAGGCACTCCATCTGGCCTAAAAATCTATCCTCTAAATGTGCTATTAAAGAAAAAATTCAAAATCCTGAAGACAAATTATGGGGATTGGGTTGCGTCTATGCTCATAAAGTATTTTTTCGCTACAGGTTCAAAACTGTATTGGAATTCCCCAATACAGGCTAAACTATTTGCCAAATATATTCTATTGAAAATAGTTTTTACCTGTGCATATTGATCTCTAAAGACACATAAAACTTCCAAACCTGTGCCTCCAATATATTTTGTTTTCTGTTTTTCATGCATGCAGTAGGTGCTCAAAGGGTTGCTGGCAATGGATATTCTAGTCATTGAACTCGTAGCAGGGACCATGGCAGGTGCTTTCACAGCTATCTCATTCCTCACGTGCTGACACCACTAGGTTGGGTAGGTGTTTACCAGCCTTCATTTATAAGTGAGAAAATTAGGTAGTGACTATTTTACTTTATAGGCTTACCTACCTTAAGGAGAGGGAAAAGGCACATTGGCAGTTAAAAATTTTGATGTTTACCCTTTTCTGCACCATTGTACAAAGCTGCCTATGGTAGATGAATGGCTTTTGACCTTGGCTTTGAGCCCTTCCCTGCATTCATGTCCTCTTCCAGTGGCACTTTGCAGATCCTCTTCCCCAGAGGGGAATCCTTCTGCTCATCCTTGAAGCTGTGTTCTTGTGACTTGCTGCTCAGCCAACAGAACCAGGAAGATGTTACAGTGCCTAGTTCAAGGCTATGCTTCAAGAATCTCGCCTGCTCCCTCCTTTCTTGGGCTCCTGCCACTGTCACAAGACCTGAGCATGAAAGACCAAGTGGGGTGCAGTTTGGGTCATACAGGCTGAGGCTCTGCCCAGACTGCCTGGGCTAACACAGCAGTTGACCGCATCCATCAGTCAGGATTCCATCAGCGAAACAGAACCACCTGCTTGTTTATGTTATGTCCATATTGATCATCTGTGAGAATTTTTGAAATAAACTGGCTTGCACAATTATAGGAGGTGTTTAGGCAAGTCTGAAATCCACAAGGCAGTCTGGCGGGCTGGAAACTCTTGGTCAAGAGCTGATACTGCAGGTTAGGTGCAAAGTTCTTGGGGAAATCTCACTTTGCTCTTTAGGTCTAACAGCGCATTAGATGGGGCCCAATCATGTTATCGACATAATTGCCTTAAAGTCAGCAGATTGTAGTTGTTAATTACATCAATGCCACTCCTTCATAGCAACCCCTAGATTAATTCTTGATTAAATAACGGGTGTGAGAGTTTAGCAAAGTTGACACGTGAAACTGGCCATTGCCCTGTGAATGTGTGAGTGAGCTGAGATCAGCTGAGATCCATGGAACCGCTCAGCCAATCCTAGTTGCTCTAGAGGATAATAAACAGAGTCTGTTTTAAGCCACTGAGTTCTATGCAGTGATGCAGCAATGAAGCCAGAAAAGTGGGGGGGACTCGGAGAAGGTAAACTGCGGCAGTACAGCTGACCTGGCCTGCTCAGTCCCCTCACACCTTCCATGACTGTCTCCTTAAGGTTTCGTCATGATTGTGAGGATCGTCCGAAGACTTTGGGGGAGGTGGTCACACTTAGACAACAAGTGTTACAGTCTTAGAGTGAAGGTTACTTGTCTGTTGCTTAACCATTATTACACTGTTAGCACAAAGCCTACTTTTATGTTGTTTTCTCTGATGATTCTTTTAGATAAAGTTACCATTTTCTAGTTTGGTTTCCTTGTACCCCGTTATAAAAACTATTAGAATTGTAACTGAGGCAGAACAGATTGGAGAGGCCACTCTATCATTCTCCAGCATCACTGGCCTTCTGATAATGAAGCTTGTTGGACTCAGCTCCCGTCTCAGCTCTGCCTGACACTGACAGGCGGCCAGACCCTCTTCACACAGGAGCAGCGACAGTTAACAGAATACTCACCACTTCTTACTTTGAAATGACATTTGAACATTATTTAGCTCAAGGGCTTTTACCTATTCTATTTTGTCTGTCTGCTATAATTTTCCCCAAACAATGCAGAAGACAGCTAGCTACCAGGTTGGTAAATAGTGTGACCTGGCCGACCTCAGCGCCTTCTAGAAATGTGCTCCTCTTTGTCTTAAAAGCCTCAGCACAAAGCTTCAAAGCAGGCAAAGAGAAACATTCTAATTACTGGTCTTTTGGAAAGTCTTCAGGAAAGAGTGTTTGAAGAATGTTTAAAAAGTATGATGACATCATTTGGCAAACCACCCATTTAACCCCGTACCAAAACACACACAGACGCAGGAGCCAAGGAGACGTGTCTGCTCTTTTCTACTTCTGGAAGCCCTTTAGATATGCTGCAGTAACAGGAAAAGAAACAACCACCAAAAGCGGAAGAGGCCCACGGAAGACAAGTTTGCATGACAGTTAACCCTTACAAGCCAGAACATTCAAAATGGCGGCTGGGCCAGGCATGATAGCTTGCCTCTAATTCTAGCACTTGGGAGGCTGAGGTGGGTGGATTACTTGAGTTCAGGAGTTCAAGACCAGCCTGACTGAGACCTGGTCTCTACTAAAAATAGAAAAACCAGTTGGGTATGGTGGCAGGCACCTGTAAATCCTGTTACTCAGGAGGCCGAGGCACGAGGATAGCTTAAGCCCAAGGTTGCTGTGAGCTATGATACCATAGCACTCTACCCAGGGTGACAAACAGAGACTCTGTCTCAAAACAAACAAAAACAATATGGAGGTCTGGATCCCTGCCACCAAGACAAGGCAGTCCCTTCCCCAGGGCTTGCAGTTGGAAGTCTGCCCTAAGGCACAGTTGTCACGTACAGCTCCCCAGCTGTGCACTGAGCAAATATTCTTGGCCAAGAGGCTGAGTAGAGACTAAATGCACTTACCCACCTGTGTGTCCACTCGGGTGTGTCTGTGGGGAAGGATTGATTTTTTCGTAATTTGTACAAAGGTATGACATGGGCTAGCAGTGGCCTGCCTTGAGGTGAAGCTTTATCAGCTTTTTCCATATTAAATATTGAGAATAGAAAAGTATGTGCAGACGCCTAGAGAAAGCTTGAGGGAAGGAATTTGCAAAGCACAGATTCATGGCTTTTGCAAATGCCACTTCCATGGTATCAGATTCTGCAACCACCCACCTGCATCGCTTCTCCACGGTTTGAGTACCACACTCTGCCTTTCTAAGTCCTAGGGCTTGGATACTAACGTGGCCTCTGCCATGTGCTCTCAGCTCCCGAGACGCCCAACCTCAGCTCTGCAGTCCCTCCTCGGAAGACGTTCTGGAGCAGCCCTCGCTGTCCTCTGCCTCCCTTGCTGACTCACGATAGAGGCATCCCCATCCCTTTCCCACATATGTGATGATACCCTGGGAGGACTGGATGGGGTTTGGAGAGAAAGGAACGATACAAATTCAAGGCCTGCTCACAGGTATGAAACCCTCTACTGTGGGAGAGGCCGGGACTGGTCTTGTCAGACACCCCTGAGGAGTTCAGAGCGGTCCCTTTCATCTGAAGGTGCAAGAGTCAAAGCTTTCAAGAATGGTGGGAATGTTCTTCAGGTTGGAATCCATCTTTCTCATCAATGCCTCTCCATATCTTTTCTTCATCCATGGCGCAAATCTCCTCCATAGAAGATGTTTTGTCTACATATCTTGATACATGTAGACAAGAAAATCAGGCATGGAATTACCATGTGTGAACTAAGTGTTCTCTAAAGAATTATTATATGCTGAAAACTACTGATAGCTTTTAGCTTCACAAAAGTGCATTTATGAGTCATCAGCTGCAGGCCTCAACACATTTTGCCTGCTCTTACTCTGCTAGTCACTGTGTGGTACGCCCTGCACGGAGGAGAGACCCAGGGTGGGACAGGGATGCTCACTGTCGTGAGTCTTCACAGACACCCAAAGGGGAAATCGGGGGACTCTGCTTTGCCAGGAAGGGAAGTGAGGCTCAGGAGTGTGCGACGCGGTGTCCACCATCACACCTGACGCCTGCAGCAGGGGCCTAGCCTCCAGAGACTCCTGGCTTTCTTTCTACCCATGAATGAATGAAAAAATCAGGAAATGTCATATGATTTTCCACACAGGAGCATGTTAAGGCACATTGGGGGATCTTTACAATTTCTTGCATGTCTGCATCTAAGCAGGATGGCCCCACAGAAGCTGCTGTGTTTTCTTTAAATTTCAAGCCTTATATTTATACGATAGAGAAAATAGAGAATATTTTCATTTCTACTACCTGCAATACAGCATGGTTTATGTTAGAGAAAGTACCAGATCTCTAAAAACCTGGCTGCTATGATTCCAATGTTTTGTCCCCTTCAAAATTCATGTGCTGGAAACTCAATCCCTGACTTCCCAGCCTCCAGAACCTTGAGAATTCAATTTTTGTTCTTTGTAAATCATCCAGTCTGTGGGGTTCTGACGCGGCAGCACAAGATGGGCTATGGATGCTGGTCTGGGTCCAAACTCTGCTGTGTGCTCTTGGTGACACTGCTGAGGCCTTTGCTGGCCCCTGAGGGCCTGGCCTCTCAGGTATGTGCTGTGGGCTGGAGCCACAGTGGCAGGGAAACAAACACGGCCCCCTCCTCAGGGGCTGGTGTCTAGCTGACTGAGTGTACTAGGCAAACATGTAAGTAAACGTGTATTAAATGTGAATGTGAGTAAACCACAGGCTGTGGGAGTTAAAACAGGAGCTGTGACTTGAACTGCGCTGGGGTGTGAACTCTAGTTGGCCAAGTGGGCAAGGAAAGGAGGGGAGGTTGGGTGGGGAAGACGAGCTTGTCCCAGGAAGAGCACTCAGCTGATAAGAGGCCTGAAGGAGGAGCGGAGGCGAGCCAGGGCCCTGGGGCTCAGAGGGCTGGGACGATGGTGCCAGGAGGGTCGAGCAGGGCCTCACCCGCTGTGGGGAGGGGCTCAGGTTTTATCCCAAGAGCAAAGGTGAGAATGGCATTGGAGGGCTGCAAGCTGGGAAGTGACGTGGCCAGGGTTTGTTTTTTATAAAGTTCAATCAGGGCGGCACCTGTGGTTCAGTGGGTAGGGCACCAGCTCCATATACTGAGGGTGGCGGGTTCAAACCCAACCCCAGCCAAACTTCAACAAAAAAAATAGCCGGGTGTTGTGCAAGGCACCTGTAGTCCCAGTTACTCGGCAAGAGAATCACCTAAGCCCAGGAGTTGGAGGTTGCTGTGACCTATGATGCCACAGCACTCTTCCAAGGGCGATAAAGTGAGACTCCACAAAGAAAAAAAAAAAAGATGGGTGGTGCCTGTGGCTCAGTGAGTAGGGCGCCGACCCCGTATACCAAGGGTGGCGGGTTCAAACCCGGCCCCAGCCAAACTGCAACAAAAATATAGCTGGGCGTCGTGGTGGGCGCCTGTAGTCCCAGCTACTTGGGAGGCTGAGGCAAGAGAATCACTTAAGCCCAAGAGCTGGAGGTTACTATGAGCTGTGACGTCACAGCACTCTACTGAGGGCAACAGAGTGAGACTCTGTCTCTAAAAAATCACTCCATGCAGAGCAGGGCCTGGAGGTGTCCTTTGGTCTTAAGTGGAGGGTACAATGGCTGCTGCAGAAGATTCCTGTAAACAGTTGGCTCCCATACAAATGTAAGATGCTATTATTATATGTGGGTCACTACGAGAAAGTTTTTTTTTTGTGAGACAGAGTCTCACTATGTCACCCGTGGTAGAGTGCTATGAAGTCACAGCTCACAGCAACCTCAAACTCGTGGGCTTAAGCCATTCTCTTGCCTCAGCCTCCTGAGTAGCTGGGACTACAGGTGCCCGCCACAAAACCCGGCTATTTTTTTCTTGCACTTGTTGTTTAGCTGGCCAGGGCCGGGTTTGAACCCGCCAGCCTCGGTGCACGTGCCTGGCGCCCTAACCACTGTGCTATGGGCGCTGAGAGCCTCTACGGACATTTTGAGACCGACTGTATTATGGTCGGTTATTTCCCTTCCCAAACACACAGTGGGCAGCGTCCTTTCTGATTCATCAGTGTCGCTAGGAGGCTTTGTTTATTTCTGTCTGCGCAGATTTTGTGTTTCTTGATTTTTGTGGATCTGAAGACTTTCATAGTGACTCATATATCCTTCGTTACTTAGTATGGTCAAGGAAGGCGCTATTATTCATGTTTGCAGAAAAGTCTCCAGCTCTAGTTTAAGGTCAAATCTAGTGTCCAAACCCACCCACTGCAGGCCCCACCCCCTCACCTTTAAGTTCTCTCCAAGTACCCTTCAGTGGGAGCTGCAGGCAAGCAAACATTATCAAGGAGCATTCTGAAGAGAAATGTGAGGCTCACGTGTTCCCACTACTAATGGCAACTCTAGCATTCAGCCCAGCGTGGAGGTGATGAACGGAAGATGCTGGGTAAAACGCAAAGCGAAGAACGCAAACTCTTAGGAAAGCCTTGGGGAAAATCACTCACCAAACATACCACTTTCTTTTTGCCTTTTTGAAGAATGTTAAGCTCAGGAGCAACTGTAGTACATTTATTTCTTCATTTCTGTTTTCACTTAATTGAGGCGTTGCCATGGTAACTCAAGAACAGACTACTCACTGCCTTCAGTGAATTGCAAATAGACATTTTCCATCTACTGAAAGTTGCAGCAACCCTTGAAAAAAATGGTAATCTTGAGCTGTTCTGTTTTTCTTGGCCTGGTAGCAGCATTCTCTGTTCATGGGACTGTGAAGTGGCAGCACTTCATTTTCATGAATGGGAAAGCTACATCCTCGGGATGGAGGGTTTGGAAATTTCACCAGGACTCAGACCAGCCGGCCAGCAGCGTTCACAGGACACTGTGTGCAGAGCAGGAGGGCAGGCGCGGTGGAGAGCACCGGGGCACACAGAAGCCACCAGACATAATGAAAGCCCCTTGAGATTTTAGTACCCTGGTATGTTTTTAAGGACTAAAGTAATGTACAATTTGACTAGGCCTTTGTTTACTTACTCAAGTTAACTGCTGGCTTCACATCCTGTACCCCTTATTCTAACAATCATCATTCACTGTGGGCTGCTGGGTTTTTTTGTTTTTTTTGAGACAGAGTCTCACTTCATTGCCCTCGGTAGAGTGCGGTGGCATCACAGCTCACAGCAACCTCCAACTCCTGGGATTAAGCAATTCTCTTGCCTCAGCCTCCCAAGTAGCTGGGACTACAGGTACCCGCCACAACACCCGGCTATTTTTTTGTTGCAGTTTGGCGGGGGCCGGGTTTGAACCCGCCACCCTCGGTATATTGGGCAGGCGCCCTACTCACTGAGCCACAGGCGCTGCTCGGTCTGCTGTTTCTTTAGTCAATAAGAAGAGAGAACACCAGGATCATATGAAAAACATGAGTTTGTTTTGCAAAAAGAATAAATGCCTTTAAAAAAGTAAGATGCTGATGCTCAGAAGTCAGTTTAGTCAGATGTTATCTAAGGCTAAGGAAACAGATTCAGCCCGCTCCCTTGGTTGACTAAAAGCCTTTTCTTTACTCCTGAGCCAGGTAAAAACTCCCTCATTCACCCTTTTATTCAGAAGATCTAATCTGAGATCAGATCTAATTTGCATAAGCCTGCCTGTACTGCCAAGCACTTGTATCACAGTGTTGGCTTGGGGGTTCATCTGATACAGAAGCCCAAATTTAGGATTCAGCAAGAGTTTTGCAGCAGGGCACTGTGTCCACGACTGGGCGGCCCTGGCTGGGGTCTGAGTGCATGGGGGTCATAGCAGCTGTTTGGGCATCGTGCTGGGGGTTGGAGACACCCCTTGTTTCCTCCCTTCCTGCAGTTGCCTTCGGTGCAAATGTGTTTGGATGGAGAGACCTTGGTCTGACTTAGGGCTTGGGTTTGCTCATGAGTCTCCATGACAAGGGTCGTGATTCTTTCTTTCCTTTTGGTTTTTGTTGGATATTTAAGAATGACCTTCCTTTGGGAGAGTTGCAGGAATTATCAGACTTTATTGTTTTGTTCTGTCCTACAGGCACTGAGTTTTGTTCTTTGTGTGAACATTTGTGTCTGTGTGAGTGTGCCAGCTGTGGGACACTCAAATTCGCTCCCTGAATGCAGCCTGTTGGGGTGCATGCTCCATGGACTGCTTCCAGTTATGAGCAAATACAATATAAAAGGATGATTTTCTTTTGTAATACAGCCTGGGCACAATATTCCCTAGATTCAGAAGAAAAATGACCCATGGATCTTTAAATATGTTACTACTAAGCAATTAAACCTGTTTTGTGATAGGAAAGAAAATGAGATGAAATTCCCTATGTAAAGGGTTTTATGCTATTGCACCAAAATGAGTCTGTACAAAGAAGGTACAATTTGATCGTGTATAGGGTTAAAAACCTCAAGCCCAAAGCATTAGAATGTAAGGAATTACAGGAGAAGGATCTTTTGACCAGTGCTCTGAATCCTTCCACCAGGCTGCCAGCACCGCTAGGCAAATGCCTGCTAAAGTACTTGAACCCCTGACTCCTTCCCGGGCTGACCCTTGCTGGACCACCTCTGTATGGGTTAGGGCACAGACATGGGTCCAGCTGTGGGCAAGAGTCAGGGGAGCCAACACATGGTCTCACCAACCTGCACTCAACAGGGTCCCAATGTGTCCCAGAGGCTGGGGCTCTTCAAGCAGGACAGTTGGAGAGTAAACACCAATGGACACAGTGGGGGTGATGTGGGTAGACTCCCCATTTCCCACCTTAGACCTGTTTAAAAAATGATAACCCCTCTTATTATGATGACCCTAAATACACAACCAAGTTATTTCCCTCAACATTTCTAACATATCAAACTACCTGGGCTGAGATCCAAGCGTCAAGGAATGTTTACTCATGGCCGAGGAACGCTGTGTGGTCATCAAAAAGGCAAGCGAGGTCACCCATCTGGTTCATCTTGAGGACGAAATGATGCTCAGAACCCAATGACGTTGTCCCCGTGAGCCATACTGGGATGTCAACAGTGGAGCACTGCCCTGGCTTGGGCAGCAGAAAATCATAGTCTAGAGGGTTTTAACAAAGAGTCCTGCAATTGAAAAGCCTCAGGAGGCTCAACAACAACCCCAAAGGACCCCTCCAGTGTTTAGAATGGTTATATAAGGCATTTAAAAAATACTCCGATGCCAATCCTGAGGCCCCAGGAATTGGGGAATGGTAAATGTGACCCAGATATCAGGAGAGAACTGCAGAATGCAGACAGTGGCCTTGGTCTGCCAACGTCACATTTGACAGAGCTTGTTTTTAAGGTTTACGACAACAGAGAGGATACAAAGGAACAGAGGAAGATAAAGCAGCGGGGCCTCCCTTGAAGAAGGATCCATGTGCATCTTGCAAGGAAGAGGGATCCTAAAAAGAAAAGCCCCCCAAACTGGAGAATGTGAGTAAGAAAGGAAAGACCCCCTCCGTTTGCATGGTAGTGGAGGGGAGAGATATGGATGAAGGATAAAAGGGCCCGGGGCTCCAATGACCAGCAGCAATCTGTCACTCAAGTCCCCTGGGAGCCCCAGGTACAATGACAGTGAATAATAATGTGATTGACTTTCTTACTGATGTGAGGAGGGGGGGCCATATTTTCTGTGGCTAATGACCATTTGTCCCCTGATTCAAAGGAGACTGTGATGGTCACCGGGGTGTCAGGGGAAGCTGGAACTCGCCCCTTCCACAACCTTTAGATTGTCATTGTACAGACACAAACCATAGTTTTCTCTATGTGCCTGAAAGTCCTGCTCCCTCCTGGTCAGGATTTACTTGCTAGATTAAGTGCTTAAGTTGTTCCCCACCCCCAGACACCTGGAGTCGAAGGTTCCACCTGAGCCTGGCTGTGCCTTGCAGATCCCGAGACCGCAGCCAGATGACCGAGCTGCTGTGACATACACGAAAAATTCTGACTGAGGCAAGAAGAGAGAGCATGCGGGCAGAGGGGAAACCACGTTGGTTCATAGTCACTGATCCAGGGAGTCCTCCTGAATAAACTTCAGGGGATACCTAACCCAAGATGGTACCCATCGAGGGAGAAACACGGGTGGGACTCCCACTCCTCCGGGAAGCTTTCCAAAGCAAGGTCTCATTCGCCCGCTGTTTCTAAAATGCAGATCTGACGGCTTCTCTACTTCAAGGCTTCCAGGGACTTTCCGCCACTGGAGCTGGCAATGCCCTGTCCCCTCCTGTCCCACCCAGGCCGCCCATCCTCCAGGTTCATCTGTGTCCTGGTTCATACACACTCTCCGGCTGTTCCTCGTAGGTACTACTTATCTAGCCCATTGCCTTTCCCCAGCATGACCTGCCTAGCTACCCACCCACCTGCCCTTGTCAAAAGGCTCATTTGAAGTCTGCACTCAAGAACCCCTTCCCTTTCTGCCCTCGGAATTATCCCGCTGGTCCCCCATGTGCTCATACGGCAGGTTACATCTCTGAGATGGTGCATGTCACATCACACTAGTCCTATGTTAAAGCTAGGGGTCTATTTTATTCATTTGTTCACCTTTCATAATGCCTTGAATACAGAAGGGGCAGGAGCAAGTCAACCCAGAGCACTTCTCTGATTCTCAACACAGTGGACACGATGGGGCTCTCTGCTCAGCACCCGTTATCCTGCCTCTAGACTGTGACCACAGGTGACTCAAGAGTGCACCTCCACCAAGCTTGGACAATCAACATCCTTCCTTGGGAATTTATAATGAAAGCCATTGACATCTCTGCTGACTGGACCTGTTGGTAGATACTCTACCATCATGTAAATGTCACTAGTAGGAGAAAGAGCCCTGTAAAGACAGACAAATGATGTAAAGCCTAGAAGGGGACTCACAGTGGAGGGACATTCTTGACAGCATGTTAGCGAGTAGCTCCACATTGTTCCTGGGGGCCAGTGCATTCCTTCTTGGATTCAGGAGAGGCCCCGGAGTTTTGTACTAAGTGTTCCTTTTTGCTGAAGCTTTAAGAACCTGCAGAATCTTAAGTGAAAACACAGTGAGGAAATGTTTTCTAACCGCTTGCCTTTCCCAGGAGACTGAGATCTTTGAAAGCAGGACTAAGCGAATCTTAATTAAGTTTTGTAACCCCAGAATCTGGTGTGATGACTGACATTTAGTAAATGTTCAATAGGTGCTTGTTAAATTGACATTTTGACATTTTCCTGAATCAAATGAGCTGACTGACATATAAAACCCTAAAGTACTCAGTCAATGTGAACCAAACTTCTTATCAGGCTAACTGTGCTGAGACTCGTCCCCTACACCCCCCTCTCCCGAGGAGAAGAAGAAAGTGTTCTAGGGGCTTCTCAATCCTCAGAAGTCAGGCAGGGAGGCGAGGGTGCTGGTTACTGGGCCCTCTCGAACATCAGGAGGGGAGAAGTTTCCCCCTCCAACTTCTATCACTTACTTGTAATGCTCAATCAATCTAAGTTGAGGGCAGGCCTATTAGAATCTGGATTCTTGGGTACACTGTAGAAAGATTTGATACTAAACTGCAAGTGGGTCAGAAGGGCCATAATTAAACTAGTGAAAAGAATACATTTCAAGATAACTTTAAGCACTGCAGAGCTTCTAGTTCAGCAGAATTGAGACCAATTACTTTTCTCCATCAAAGTAGGGTTCAAGTTCTCAGTAGTAATTATCTTCTTACTTCTATTCAATAATATTTTCAACAAGCCCAGTTTTGTTATTTTAATGTACAAGAAATAATGCCACTGTATTTATTGAATATGATTCTGGAATTGAGGCTTAGGAAAGCTACAAAATACCCAAATTCTTGTGTCTTTTCTACTTTTATGCAGCTATTTAAAAATAATAGGGAGGAAGCGTATTTATTATTCTTGACAGAGATTCACAGCACATTAAGTGAACAGACAGGTAATTAAATAGGTATACTATAATTTCTTTTTCATAAAAATGTGTATAATAAAAATTAAAATGTTAACTTGTTACATAGCTTACACTGGGTGCATGGTTGTAGATGCTTTTCCTTTTAAATATCTATATTTTAGAATTTTTATAAAATAAACATGTATTTCTCAAGAAAAAGTATTTTAGACAGAAAATTTGGAGCTCCCATATAAATCATCCATCCATCTAGTGATCCGTCCAACAAGTAACTGTCAAGCATCCAAAACGTGCTGGCCTACTTAACTCAGGTCAGGGTGGTGAAAGAAATCTTAGCCTGACCCCTCCTTGTTTGTAAGCTCTAATGCTACTAGTTTATGATGTGGGTAATATAGACCATCAGTTTCTTGTCCATGACTTTTGAATAGGATAAGAACTTATGGAAAAATAGGAAATATTTTTGGAAAGCAGAAAGTCAGAAATGCTTTCCTAAAGACTATGGGTTGTCTTCCTGTAAAGAAAACTTTCTACTCTTCAAATAATGTCCCCATCCTTTATTTATTTTTGTATTTATTTATGTATAGAATTAGAGGTATGAGTAGTTTTGGTTCCATGTATGAATTATATACCGGTGCCTGGGTTTGTAGCATACCCTCCATTCAAATAGTGTACATTGCCTTGATAGATAGTTGTACTTCCCTTACCTTCCCCTCATTTTTCCCTCTTCTGAGGCTCCAATATCTGCTGTACAACTCTGTATGCCCCACTTACTCTTAGCTCAGCTCCCACTTATAAGTGAGAACATATGGTATTGGGTTTTCCCTTCCTGAATTACTTCACTTAAGATAAAGGCCTCTGGTTCTATCCAGGTTGCTGCAGAAGACATTATTATTATTTTTTTTTAACCAGTCTTTGGTTGATGGGCACTTAGGTTGGTTCCATGTTTTTGCAACCGTGAACTGTGCTGCAATAAACATATAATTGTGTGTGTCTTTTTGATGTAGTGATTTCTTTTCCTTTGGGTAGATACTCAGTAGTGGGATTGCTGTATCAAATGGTAGACCTACTTTTAGTTCTATGAGAAATCTCCATACTGTTTTCCATAGAGGTTGTACTAATTTACATTCCCACCAACAGCCTGTATTAGCCTTGGCACTTGTATTATTAAAGATAAGTTCTATTTCTTTAAAATATGATAAAATGTGTTTTAATGACTCAGAAGTCACAAATACTAATCATTAAATAACTATTCCTATTTCAAAAAACTCAAGAAAAATTTAAGCAGTATCTCTTCTTCCTGCTTCCTTCTCCAGCACCTTTTACAAATAACGATAATAGTGATAGTCATTATTGAAGCCCTACTATGTGCCAGACACTCTGCCAACTGCTGGGGAGGTGAACAAAACAATGCTCAGTAAGTGCCTGGTAAATCTGTGGTTCTCAGAGTGTGGTCCCTGGACTGTTGGCATCACGTGGGAATTTGTCACAAATGCAGATTCTTGGACTTCAGACCCACCTTCTCAGAAAACGCCTGGGTGGGGCCCGACAGAAACCAGTGCTGCAGGTAATTCTGGTGCTGCCACAGGTCTGGAAGCACATGGCTGCGTGAATAATGAAGTCAGGGAATGGTTTCTGCCTCGGTGGACCACAGAGAAGTAAAGGGGCAATGACGGACCCCAACTCTGGCTGCCCTAGGGGAGTTCACAATGCTGGGAGAGCTGTTAGAGGCTGGAGAGGCAAGGGGGAGCCTAACCACTTAGAAACTTGTCATCCATGTGAGGAGTCTGAAATTAATCTTCAGGGCAATGGGAAGCCATCAAAGGGTTTTTAATGAGTGATAAAATTAGATTTATTAGCCCACATCACAAAATCCCAAAACCAGACATGTTGGCGTGGATGCAGAGAAAAAGGAACACTTCTACACTGCTGGTGGGAATGTAAACTAATACGTTCCTTTTGGAAAGATGTTTGGGGAACACTTAGAGATGTAAAAATGGACCTGCCATTGGATCCTACAATTCCTCTACTAGGCATATATTAAGAAGACCAAAAATCACATTATAACAAAGATATTTGTACCAGAATGTTTTGGCAGCCCAATTCATAATTGCTAAGTCATGGAAGAAGCCCAAGTGCCCACTGACCCATGAATGGATTAATAAATTGTAGTATATGTACACCATGGAATATTATGCAGCCTTAAAGAAAGATGGAGACTTTACCTCTTTCATATTTACATGGATGATGCTGGAACATATTCTTCTTAGTAAAGTGTCTCAAGAATGGAAAAAAAAGTATCCAATGTACTCAGTCCTACTATAAAACCAATTTATAGCTTTCATATGAAAGCTATAACCCAATTATAGCCCAAGGGTATGGGGAAAGGGGAGAGGGAGGGTAAGGGAGGGTAAATGGTGAGACCACACCTACTGTGCATCTTACAAGGGTACATGCAAAATTACTAAATGTAGAATATAAATGTCTTAACACAATAACTAAGAAAATGCCATGAAGGCTATGTTAACCAGTTTGATGACAAGATTTCAAATTGTATATGAAACCAGCACATTGTACCCCATGATTGCATTAATGTACACAGCTATGATTTAATAAAAAAAATTTTTTTGGATAAGTTTTAGCATTGTTTACTGAAAAAAATAAAAAAAAAGAAGAAGTGCAACTCACCCTGTTCTTTGAGAAGATTTCTTCCTCTCAACTCCAGCAGCAAAGTGGGATGTAGTTTCCTCAGCCACCTCCTTCAACGAGTTCAAAGAAAGAGTACCTGGGACCTTTCCTGCTTTTCCATAGGTAAATGGTTAAATAAACTATACTTTATAGCAGCTAAGGGGAATGAATTCAGTCTCTAGGTATCAAAATGGGAAGATCTCAAGAAAAAAAAAAAACCCAGGGACGATCTCATGAACAGATTGTTCAGAAAATATAATCTGTTCATGAGAACATGATAGTTTCCCCCAGACTAGATGCTAACTATAAGCTACGATTTGAATGTGTCCCCCAAAAAGCACGTGTTGGAAACACAAAGGCTGTCGTAACAGGAATTGGAAGCTTGAAGAGCTGACTAGGCCATGGGAGCTCTGCCCTCAAGAATGGATTCACGCCCCGGGAGTGGTTCAGACCCACTGATGTCTTCAACCTCGTTATGACGCAGTAAGAAGGCTGGAGCTGGATGTGACCCCACGATCTTAGAGTTCCTGGTCTCCAGAACCATGAGCCAATAATTTTTCTTCCTTATAAATTACCCCATCTGTAGTATTCTGTTATAGCAGCACAAAACAGATGAAAGCACTGTGCGTGCAGCTTGATACTATTTATATAATCAGTGCCTGAATACCACCTATTTTCTATAAGTGCGTATACCTTATATGCATGAAAAACATTAAAAGTAGTCTAGAAAGAGGCACATCAAATTTGTAAGGACGATTACCTCTGAGGGTGGAGCATGGGAACTTGGACTAGAGGTGATCAAAGACTTGGCTCTTTTTGTGATGCTGCAGGTACCTGTCCATAAATTGTAAAAGTAAAATTTCATTTGTTAAAAGAGATTTTGAGTCCTCGCCAATCATTTGGGAAACATAAAAGAATGTGAAGGAAAATGTTTAGAAATCACTGATGACTATATCATCACTCAGAGATCCCTGCACTGTACTAGTTTAAACATATGTAATTAGCATCATCCTGCATGTGCTTTTATACCCATTTTTTCCACTTAACATTATATATATTTGTATTTATATATATAAATATATGTATTTTGTCACAGAGTCTCACTCTGTCTCCCTCGTTGGAGTGCTGCAGCATCATCATAGCTCACAGCAACCTCAAGCTCTTGGGCTCATGCAATCCTCATTCCTCAGCTTCCAGAGGAGCTGGGACTACAGCTGCCTGCCACAATGCCCTGATAACTTTTCTATTTTAAGTAGAGATGTAGTCTTGCTTTTGCTCAGGCTGGTCTTAAACACCTGAAGTCAAGTGATCTTACCACTTCAGTCTCCCAGAGTGCAAGGGATTACAGGCATGAACCACTGCGCCAGCCTCCACTTAACATTTTACCTGAAAACATGGTCTTATGTCATTTAATATTCTTTGAAAATACAACTTAATATGACTAACTAGGGTTTCTTCTATATCAAAATGTACCAAATCATTCTCCTATTGTTTGACTTTTGGTGCTTTCTAGTTCCTCATTGTTTCCTAACATACATTCATTTCGGACTTACATCCACATGCTTGAGACCTGGTCGAGGGTAGAGTGCTCAATGGGGCAGACAGAGCCCTCCCCCGAGAGCTTTCAGAATGTCAGATCATGAGAAACGTGTACAGAAATATGTGCTCACGGTTTTGTTTCTTTAGGTTACACCGTTGCTAAGGGAATTAACAGACCAAAGGCTGTCAAATCAGGGCACTAACCTGTTCACCAGGAGGGTACTCCCCGTTTACATTCCCTGAGGCTGTCTGTGCTTACCATTTCATTGGGTCTTTGAAGATAATTTTTACTTAGTTTTTATTACTGAACTGACCATTTGTCTTTTTGTCTTGCTAAAATTTACAAGGATTCTCGTCTTTGTTTCTTCTCAACACGTTCTGTACTTTGCAATGTGCTAGGTCTAGTTTTTGCTCCTGTAAAAGCTCATTGTTCGTGCACTGGTTCTAGTATAAGTCCAGAGTGTGGCAGTTAAACAATTAAGCTGTGTGTGTAATTTTTAAAAATTATTACGGGGAATTTCAAACATACGCAAAAGTAGAGAAAATAGTACAATGAACTCTCACATGTCTACAAATCAGATCAACAACTGCCAAATTTTTCCATATTTGTTTCAGTTAATCCTTTTCTTCTTAATTTATTTGCTCAAACACTACAAGCAAATCATAGACACTATGTCATTTGTTTTCACAGGTGCATAGTGAACACTTTCATTTGATATATTCTTTCCATTTTTGCTCCATTTTCAGACATTAAAAACATCTATGGATTTTTGTCCTCTGCTTTATTCCTGAAGGTTGGGGATTTATACCCTTTTTCTAATTCTACCTTTACCAACAATTGTAAAACCTTTTTTCTCTGAAATGGACATAATTAGGTCAGCCAGTGCAATAAAGCAGAATGTAAAATATCATCCACAGAACCTCACCACACTGGGGACATTCCATAAGCCATATCAATCCTCAGGTAACTTCTCTTCAGTGTTCTCAGCTATGATTAAAATTTCAAAAATTACATAATATGTGATCAAATCTGATTACCGGTTTAAACAGCTGGTTTCTTGGGTTAGAAACTCCTTTGAAAATCTGAAAAAATGTATAGAACCCATTTTCAGAAAAATGAATGTGTATGTTACACGCATACATGAAATCTGCATACAGTTTCATAAGGTTCCCAGACCCTCTAAAATCCTTTTATGGGACAAGCCCTTTCCACCTATAGGAACCCGGGCCCATAAATCTAATTTTCAATGGCTTTTTTCTATTACACACACATAGGCACAAATGCAGGAGGAAGAGGGGTATAGTGACAGGGGAAAAAGGAGAAAAAGTACCTAATTATAAACATAAGAAAATGTGTAACATACAGATGAATAAAATCAACTATTACACATTGGAATTAAAAGCCTAGAGAAGTACAGCTTGGAGCCTGTTAGGAACCTGAGAAGGGAAAAGTGGTTGTGTTACCTGCAGACACACAAAGGACAGAGCAAACCAAAGCTATCATGCTATACAGAGAAAAACCCTTTATAAACTCCGTCAATACATTTCTAAAGCTATCGGAGAAAAAAGATATAAAACAGTCTCTTTCATACCGCTATTTCCAAAGTAGGTCTTAATGGACAAACATGTTTCAAAAGTAACAGTTCTCACTACTGTTCTCAGCTGTGATTGAAATGAAAAATTATTTAAAGCGTGGTGGACTCTTCTGCCCATTATTGCACAGATTTAAACATTAGCTGATGTTTACATTAATATATCATTTCACATTGTATGCCTATATCAAAACAAATACAACTATTATGTAGCCATAAGTACAAAAAAAGTTTTCTTAAATAGAATCACACACACAAAAATATATTATTAACATATACACTTTGAAAATTTGGGTATGCCTGTATGTCCTACACTCTTGACCTAGCCAAGTAACACAACGCCTTGTTCTATTTCTGATTTATTATGGTGAAAGAATTTTAGAAAGCTAGACTTAAACAAACAAAACTCCCACCCTGTGAATAGATTAGAGCTCTGTCCCCAACCCCTGGGCCCAGCCAACTGATCAGGTCTGGTCCAAGGCCTGTGAGGAACCAGACTTCACTCTCGGCATGCAAGTGGGCGCCGCCCAGCAGAGGGAGCCGGCACTTCGCAGCTCCCCATTGCTCCAAGCACCGCCCGACGCCCCCTCTGCCCTTCTCTCCTTTCCTTTCCGCCTCTGTCCAGGGAAAAATCATCATCTATGAAACTGGTCCCTGGACTGCAGGATTAGAGAACAGAATTCATGTCAGTAACTTTTTACCACAAATAATCAAGCAGATCACCGTAAAGGCCCTGCAGAGGGAGCTTGGTACTTGCCTGGCTGGAAGATCGGACTGTGAGTGAGGGTGTGGATTTCCTCCTCCTCCTGCTCCAGAGGAAACCGTTCTCCTTCGAGTCAGGATTACCCTTTGAAAGCTTCGGGTCTGGGAAGCAGAGTGCATTAAGGAAGGGGTTTGCAGTAGTGCTCATTATGGCTGGCTGAAGTTCTAAGGGTTGCGAGTGGCTCCCTTAATTGCTGAAGAAGCCTTTAG
>CAUYON010102214.1:0-10262 GCA_963573935.1 Arctocebus calabarensis | reverse complement strand
GTAGTCCCAGCTACTTGGGAGGCGGAGGCAAGAGACTCGCTTGAGCCCAGGAATTGGAGGTTGCTGTGAGCTGTGATGCCACAGCACTCTATCCAGGGTGACAGCTTGAGGCTCTGTCTCAAAAAAAAAAAAAAAAAAAACAACTCCTGGCCTCAAGTAATTCTCCCACCTCAGTCTCCCAAAGTGCTAGGATTACAGACGTCAGCCACTGCTCTGGGCCTTATTTCTACAGCATTTGATATATACTACCAAAGTGGTTCCCCACCCAAATTGTTGCAATTTAAATTCCTCCCAGTACCTACCTCAGCAAACTCCGTAAGGAATTTCATTAACTAAGCTCTGAGAATGGGGACCAAGATTGCAATGGTTGCTAAAAATGGCAGTGATTACCATGGAGGACTTCTTTGAAATTGTATACTATTTTCCAACTAGTGTGTGTTGTGCCCAGAGTACCGTGTCCCCACAGACCCCCAGGGAGCGGAATCCAATGCAAGAACAAAAGAGTTTTTAGTGTGCTAATATTATTTTTAAAAATCAATAATAATAAAACTAAAACAAGAAAGATGTTTACCTTTACCCCACCAAATCAAAGTCAAACCACTAGTCACGCGAAAAGCTCCCTAAAATAGTCTAAGGGCAAAGCTATTCCTGTCCTTGGATGTTAAGGATTTGTTTTTATGATGAACCTGTAATCTTATTTCATTAAGTCTTTTTGTTGTTGTTATTGTTGTTTTTTTGTTACAGAGTATTACATAAATGAATTCTCATTGTAAAACAATTTACCAGTATATGAGTATATAAAGTATATGGTGATCTTCCCTCTTCCCTATTTGCATTCCTTAACCCAAAAGCCATAACTACCAGTAGTTTGCTTTGCAACCTTCCAGGCCCTTCTCTATGGAAACAAATAAATAAATTTAAGCAACATGCTATTTCTTTCCTTTCCTTCCTTCTGTCCTCTCTCTTGCCCTTTCTTCTTTCCTTTCTTTTCCCTCCTTTCCTTCCTCTCTTCTTTTTTCCTTCCCTCCCTCCTTCCTTCCTTCCCACCCCCCCTTCTTTCTTCTTTCTTTGTCTTAAAACACACAGCATAGTGTCAGCGTTCCATCCAACAAATGTCCCCATTTTTACCACTTCTATGCATGCCAGCCCAATTTCCAGCTGCCAGACCTGCAACCCTTTCAGGAGAATTCTCTCTGGTCAATAAAGCTTGCTTTGCCAGCCTTCATATTGGCAGATCAGAAGTGCTAAAGAATTTAAACTTCGCAGGAGCACCCCTCAATTGACAATTCCTTCATCCCGTAAGTTTGGAGTATGTGCTGCTGAGTCTCCCAGAGTAAACTACTTGCTCTTTTTTTTTTTTTTTGAGACAGAGCCTCAAGCTGTCACCCTGGATAGAGTGCTGTGACATCACAGCTCACAGCAACCTCCAATTCCTGGGCTCAAGCGAGTCTCTTGCCTCCGCCTCCCAAGTAGCTGGAACCACAGGCGCCCACCACAATGCCTGGCCATTTTTAGGTTGCAGCCGTCATTGTTGTTCGGCGAGCCCGGGCTGGATTTGAACCCACCAGCTCAGGAGTATGTGGCTGGCGCCTGGTTGAGCCACAGACGCCGAGCCTAAACTACTTACTCTTGAATCTTTGTGTTAAGATCTGCTTTCAGTAAGGCAATTTGGAAATCTTTCCATATCACCATGAGTATATCTACTGCATTTTTTTTTTTTTTTGTAGAGACAGAGTATCACTTTATCTCCCTCAGTAGAGTGCCATGGCGTCACACAGCTCACAGCAAACTCCGACTTCTGGGCTTAGGCGACCTCCCGAGTAGCTGGGACTACAGGCACCCATCACAACACCCGACTATTTTTCTGTTTGGCAGTTCAGCCGAGGCTAGGTTTGAACCCGCCACCTTCGGTATATACCAGCGCCCAACTCGATGAGCCACAGGCACCGCCATCTACTGCATTATTTTTAACAGCCATGTAGCCCTCCTCCTTGCAGTTGTATCATCATTTATTTACCTACAGTTGTTGATTAACACTTAAGTTGCTTTCAATTTCTTGTTTTTGCAACCTACGCTACAAGAAACATCTTTTTTGAAAATTGCTGTGCTCCTCATTTGGCCAATTATTAATAGCATTTCATTATGAAAAATAGCTGCTTGATCTTCATCCAAAGTATGGCAATTATTATAATCAGATTGGAAAATAAAAGAGGAAGCAATGAAATTAGCAATGCCAAGAAACAGCTGATTCTGGCATAAATAAATTCCCACTGCGAATTATCCTATTTACAACACTGGGCAATTAGAGAGTCACCATTTGGATCACATACTTGGAAAGAAATGACCTGTTGTCTGAGTCTGGTGTTTCTGCTTGGTCTTTAGGGGCCAAGGGGAAAGAGCAGTGTTAAGGTCGGGTTTGTAGGCAAGCTCATTATAGACACGAATCCAAAGCACATTCGGAGGCAGGTTTTAGTGTAGAACAGGTGAGCTGCATCCCTGGGAGCAGCTAAAACACAAGTCGGCGTCAGTTACCACAGCTTTTCACTGCAGTTGCTTCCATAAGTGTTCTGCTGGAGTGCATAATGCCCTCTACTGGAAACAAAAATCCACTAGTTCCAGTATCAATTGATATCTTAAGTATTTTGGAGAGTGAGATATATGTAATTAGAGGTGATTATCACTTTTTGATGTTTATTTACATTTCCTAAAACAAAAAAATATATTGTTTGCAATGATGAAAATAAAATGCTATTTAACTTCCTTGCTTGAATGAAAGTCTATTCTTTCTTGATGCTCCTCCATAGACAGAAAATGTAATTATTTGGGATCCTACACAATTCCTCTTTTTTTTTTGAGACAGAGCCTCAAGCTGTCACCCTGGATAGAGTGCTGTGGCATCACAGCTCACAGCAACCTCCAATTCCTGGGCTCAAGCGAGTCTCCTGCCTCTGCCTCCCAAGTAGCTGGGACTACAGGAACCCGCCACAACTCCTGGCCATTTTTTGGTTGCAGCTGTCATTATTGTTTGGCGGGCCTAGGCTGGACTCAAACCCACCAGCTCAGGTGTACGTGGCAGGCGCCTTAGCCTGTTGAGCCACAGGCACCGAGCCCCTACACAATTCCTCTTATGCTCCTTAAAGGGAATAAAGACCTGCTAGGAACAACCAGGATTATGTTCCTAGAACCATCTCCAAATCAACAGGAACTCAGTGGACATGAATGATGTACGAGGACTTTCCGACTATACATGCTCAGGACAGTTTTAAAGTATTTGGTCAACATAATGAGTGCTTTGGTATCAGACATGCCTTGGGTTTGTCTAACCCAGGTGCAACTGGTTTGCAAAAGTTGCCCCAGTATTTCTCTCCCAGTATTTCTGCTCCCCTGAATCTGGGTTGTCTTAGCCCCAGGCCTAGGTGCCATGTGACCACCCTCCAAGGGGGAGGGCTGGAGGATTAGAGACACGTGGAGCCCGGAGGAGTAGGCTGTGGCCGCACTAGACTCTCCAGCCCCCATCTAATTCAGTTAACTGAAGACACGTGAGCAAGCGCTGCCAAACCAGAGGAATCACCAAACTGCTCAACTGCAGAATCGTGAGTTAAACAGGCTGTTGTTTTTAGTCACAAGCATTAGAATGGTTTGTTACAAAACAAAAGATAACGCTGTAGTCCACTTAATTACTATCTAACCCAAAGCAAGTCACTTAGGAGCTCTGAGTCCCAGTGTTCTCATCTGTTAAATGGGGATAATCAAGTTGTTCAATGCACCAAATGAAATAGTTTGAGGAGCACACTGTCCAGTTGGGATGGGGAACCTGCAGCCTCGAGGCCACGTGTACAGCCTCTCCTCAGAATCCAACTTCACAAAACAAATCTCTTTATAAAAAGGATTTTTTTCTGTAAAATTTGTAGTCAATGGAAGGCCATATGTGTCCCCAAGGTTGCAGCTCCCCACCCCTGTGGGGTATTCTTATCACCAAGAACCAATGTGAATATCTACTTTGGGGGAAGGAAGAAAGAGAGGAAGAGAAGGAGGGACATATTTAGAAAAGCACTGATCAGAACAAAGGAATGAGTTCCGTATTAATATAACTGATATTTATACTAAAAATTCTGAGTACATTATAAGGACTTCTGCTTGTTGAGCTTTTAAAAATTATACAGCAGAATCTTATTCGTGTGGTTTTATGAAGTGTTGCAATTGGAAGAAGCTATTCAAAATTAATGGCAGTTCTGAATTACGTTTAATTACATCAAAATATATTCAACTAAATGTTTCCAAATAATGAACTTGGAGGAGCCATTTTTATAACTAGATTAAGAACATTGTATGATTAAAACATAATCATTTTGGCTTGGCGCCTGTGGTTCAATGGGCTAAGGCGCCAGCCATGTACACCTGAGCTGGTGGGTTCGAATCCAGCCTGGGCCCGACAAACAACGACGGCTGCAACCAAAAAATGGCCGGGTGTTGTGGCAGGCGCCTGTAGTCCCAGCTACTTGGGAGGCGGAGGCAAGAGACTCACTTGAGCCCAGGATTTGGAGGTTGCTGTGAGCTGTGATGCCACAGCATTCTATCCAGGCTGAGAGCTTGAGGCTCTGTCTCAAAAAAAAAAAAAAAAAAAACTATAATCATTTTTATGTAAATGGATAGAGTTATAGTGGGAAGCCAGGGGCTTTCTTGGGTAGCTAAATAGTTCTATAATTTTGTTTGTAGTTTTTATTTACCCTTCTCACAGATTAAAAAAAAAACAGCTTTTTTTTTTGAGTAGTTAAGAGAATAGGTTTAGAGAGTCAAATGGTCTTTTTAAAACTTATTTAGGGAAGAGGTCTTGCTCTGTCACTCAGGCTGGAGTACAGTGATGCAATCAGCTCACTGTATCCTTGAACTCCTAGGCTTAATTGGTCTTCACCCTCCACCTGACAAGTAGCTGGGACTAAAGGTTCGCTCTACCATACCCAGCTCATTTTTAAATGTTATGTAGAGACAAAGTCTCTCTGTGTTGCCCTGCTGGTTTTGAACTCCTGGCTTCAAGCAATCCTACCTTGTCAGCCTCTCAACGTGCTAGAATTATAAGTGTGAGCCATCAGTGATGTTTAAATTTCACTCAGCTCTGCCATTTACTAGCTATACAACCATGGGCATATAACTTGGCTTCTTTACAGCCCATTTTCTTACCTATAAAATGAAGATGATAATATATATAGATATATTATATCTATAATATATATAGATATAGATATATATGTCCTGAGGTTTTGTGAGTTTTTAAACGGCAATATATGAAAAGTAGATGGTCTAGTGTTTGGAATTTATTATAGTAATAGCTCCAACAAACAGAAGGCCTATGCTAGTTCTCAATAAATGAACAACTAGATGAGAAAGCACGGCCTTGGAGGGCTGGGGACCCTCACAGAGACAGGTAAGAGGAAAGGCCCTCCTGGCTGCTCTGTCCTTTATTTTACTCCCAGGTATCCTATCTCCTCTCCCTGTGCCTGTGGACTATGGGAATGGCGTCTCTCCCAGACGTTGGTGGGAAGAATCTCCCTCGCTGGGGCGACACCTGTGGCTCAGTGAGTGGGGCGCTGGCCCCATGTACTGAAGGTGGCGGGTTCAAACCCAGCCTCGGCCGAACTGCAAAACAAAAAAATAGCCAGGCACTGTGGCTGGCGCCTGTAATCCCAGCTACTTGGGAGGTTGAGGCAAGAGAATCACCTAAGCCCAGGAGTTGGAAGTTGCTATGAGCTGTGACGTCACGGTACTCTACTGAGGGCGATAAAGTGAGACTCTGTCTCTACAAAAAAAAAAAAAGAATCTCCCTTGCCTTTGCTGTTGTAGGATGTGGGTTTTTCTCTGTTCTAGTTGCTCCACCATTGCAATTCCATTTGCTTGTAAGTTTCCAGAGGTTCCTCACAATTTCTGGTCCACCAATGGCATCCTTTTTCTTTTATTCGATTGCTTATCATTTTTACGTCATTTTCAGGAAATTGGTAAGAAGAAATAGAAAATAATACTTCTCATTTTACCCTCTTGAACAAGAATCCCAGTGGACAGTCTGAATATTCAGTTCCTTTCTTTTTCCTCATATGGGAAGAAAATCCAGTTGACTGTTTAGAAGGTATTTCTGCTGTCATCTACCTAAGCAACCCTGGGTAAGGAATCTGATTTGCTCTTCAGTGAGTTCATGTCTTCCAACCACAGGGGAACACTGGTCAATACAGGGCTCATGAATGGGGCAGAGGCAGTATCTGGATAAATTTTTGGAGCTGGCCCAGAAGTGAAGTACATTTGTCCACAAGTCCCTGTCAGCCCAGATTTATGGCTGAGGCTCTGTTAATAGTTTTTGCTTCAAGATTCAGTGGTTTCCAAGCCCATCCCAGATGTAGGAGTACACATCCAATGGCTACTCCACAGAGCCCTGGCGAAAACAATCATGAGTGGAGGTGAAGGAGACTGGGGGCCACACACTGTCCTTCCAGGCTCCAAGTGGCAGGAGGAGTCTGGGGATTTCCTCCTGTGGTAAATCCAAACTGTCATTTCTCCTCACCTCCCCATTTTTCCTACAATCACACACTGAGGCCCTGTTCCATCCCAGTGACACTGGAGTTTCTTACCAAAATGTTCAGCAGACTGGATGCTGGCTACAAAGAGAGGGTGCAAACAAAAAAGGTATGCACATTTTAAGAAAGGAAAAAAATGTATTAAATGTATGATACTTGAGTCACATTTGACTTCTGGAATTACAAAGTTCGATGTGACTTATATTCATCTTTTATTATTGGCATATATTCAGTATTATAAATTTAATGTCGTAATATAGTATTTTCCTTTCTTAAAATGTGTATATATGTTTCCTGGCACCCTTTGTATATGGAGTGCTCAGCCTCATTTGCCTCCTTTGTATATGGAGTCATTGCCCTAGGCACTTTACATATGTTGCCATTTACTATTCTAAGTGTCCCCATGAGGCGGGCATACTGTCATCCCATCTTACAGATGAGGAAACTGGGGTACAGAAAGGTTCTGCGACTTGCCCAAGATAACTCTATTAGGTAACAGAGCCAGGATTCGAACCTGGGCAGTCTGGTTTCACAGCCATGATCTAACCACCCCGTTTCAGAGTTTGCATGATCCTTCTGAGCTGTCTTTCTGTCTTCTCTATTTGTGACACCTAGGAGGTTCAGGGAGTCAATCACTGCCTCCCTCAGAGGGCTAGTGCTGTGTCATAAAGCAGCAGCCAGAGTCCCACTTACCAAGACTTATCTTGCTGCTTCTGCTGCCAAAGGGCCCATGTGCCAGCAACAGAGACTAACGTGGAACCCCCACAATGGAGCCACCCCATGTCACTTCGCAGCAATTTATTTACATTGAACCCCTTTTGTTTTGGAAGGAGCAGTGGATTCATCTTGACCAAACTGGTAGTTATTCTGGGTATTGGTTTGTCTTTCCTGCCCACGAGATGTCAGCCACCACCATCACCCAAGGACTTACAGAGGGCTTGACCCACTGATACAGGATCCTGCATGACACTGCATAGAACCAAAAGGGGTGATACATAACAACACAGACACACAGTGAGTATGTGACCATAGATTCCACCAGACCTGTCCCATCCAATCCCACTCTGAAGCTTCTGGCCAGGAGAACAATGGAACAGCCATTCGGAGGTGCCGCTGAGGCATCAGCTTGGAGAGGATGCCCTGTGACAATGGGACACTGTCTCCCAGGACCCAATACACATTTAAATCAATCCTCTCTCAATTGTGGTACTGTGTACCCAGCAGCAAAAATGCAGGGTCTGGAAATCATGTGGTTGAAGTAAGAGCAGCTTTCATTGTCACTCTCCCCAGGGACTCACTTGGGGTAATCGGTCCCTCCTGTCAACGAGTCCTGACACTTAGAGGGGGAAAGCTTCCACTAGGGGACATAGCAAGAGTCCCAATAGTCTTAAGCAATAGCTGCTACCCAGGAACTTTGGGCTCCTTGAGACAAGAAATGAGCACGTAAGAAAAGGAGGCACCATTCTGTCTAGAAACTGATCCTACTCATCATCAGTAGCTAGAGCTACTGGTACAGGGACACCCTGACATCTCTTGGTGCTCCTCTGCCCAATGTTGGTGCAGCAGCAAGGCCTGAGAAGGGAATGGTGACCTGGAACTCAGGCCCCTTAGGGCATTTAAATCCATGGAAGCACTAGCTGAAGGTGAGGGGAATCTAAAAGGGGTCACAGAGGAGGGAGAGATGGGCATCTGTTGCAGCCACAAGACCAGCGGCCCTAACAGGAATGCAGCTTATCCCACCAGCCTTCTCTATAAATCTGGCCTGGAACAACCAGAACATTGGAGGAACCGTTGTTCTCAGAAGGGGGGAACTTCTTATAATCATGCACTGCACAAGGACATTCCCGTTAACTGCAGATATGAGGTACAATGGCAGTCCCATAGATTATAATGCCGTGTTTTTACTGCAGCTTTCCTATGTATGGTCATGTTTGGATACATGAATACTTAACACTCTGTGACAGTAGCTTACAGTATTCAGTATAGTATCATGCTGTCCAGGTTTGTAGCCCAGGAGCTAAAGGCTGTACCATACAGCTTCAGTGTGTAGTAAGCTAGCCCGTCTAGGAAATATAGGTGGGATAAATTAATAAACTAGAAGGGTGGCTCGGTGCCTGTAGCACAGTGGTTATAGCAGTGGCCACATGCACCGAGGCTGGTGGGTTCGAACCCAGCCTAGGACTGCTATACAACAATGACAACTGCAATAACAACAAAAAACAGCTAGGCATTGTGGCGGGTGCCTGTAGTTCCAGCTACTTGCGAGGCTGAGGCAAGAGAATCACCTAAGCCCAGGAGTTGGGGGTTGCTGTGAGCTGTGACACCACGGCACTCTACCGAGGGTGACATAGTGAAACTGTCTCAAAAAATAAATAAATAGAAAATAAACTAGAAAGGGGCAGCGCCTGTGGCTCAAGGAGTAGGGCGCCAGCCCTATATGTCGGATGTGGCAGGTACAAACCCAGCCCTGGCCAAAAACTGCAAAAAATAAATAATTAAATAAAAAGATTTATTTAAAAAAAAACAAAAAAAACTAGAAGGGATCTAATCTACCTAGTCCTCTCATAAAATTTTCTTTATCACAGTAAAATTCCTTACTTCCACCCATGCTACTCACCACTGCCAGATTAATACCCCTAAAGTACCTCCCCTGCTCAAGAACTCCCAGTGGCCCTGTCTCCTATAGGCAATCCCTTCGGCCTGGCATTCAAGGCCTTCAATGAGCTTACTCCGGCCTACCTGTCCAACCTCATTTTCTTTTTTCCCCGAGACAGAGTCTCACTTTGCTGCCTTGGCATCACAGCTCACTGCAACCTCAAACTATTGGGCTCAAGGGATTCTCTTGTCTCAGCCTCCCAAGTAGCTGGGATTACGGGTGCCTGCCACAACGTCAAGCTATTTGAGAGACAGGGTCTCACTCTGGCTCATGCTGGTCTTGAATCCATGAGCTCAGGCTATCTCCCCTCCTCGGCCTCCCAGAGTGCTGGGATTCCAAGTGTGAGCCAACCATGCCTGGCCTTCAACTTCATCTTTTTTTTTTTTTTTTTTTAAAGAGACAGAGCCTCACTATTTTTTTTTTTTTTTCTGGATCAATTTTTATTTGGGCTTCTCACAGTGGTTAGAGCCACTCTGTCTCAGAACAATCACAGAACAGGAAATGCGTCACTGGGACTACTCAGAAAAGTCTGACCAGCTGAATCTTATTGCTTAAAATACACATATTCACAATAACGGACAAATGGTGATGTGCCTCACACAGGAATGTTAGCATTTGCAAATCTTCTGACTGTAGCACCAAACCCTCAACCAACCTCTTCCTTCTCATTCACCGGGAAAACCAAACTCCAGCAAATCTTCTTGGCCCCCTAACTATTCCTTCCATTCTATTCCCATCTTTTTGAGCAGGGTAGCCTCTTCTGGCAGAGCTGGACTGTGTCCTCAGGAATCGAGGCCAGCCCTGCAGCTTGCATTTTCATCTCCTTGTGCCTTCAGGGTAGGATGCTGCAGTGAATCCAATGGTTAAACTCAGGCTGGTTCCCCACTTTAACTGGGGAAAGAAACTTAAGAGGGTCAGAGTTCATCCATTTGATAGTTAACTGAAGAAGGATTCATTTTGGTTAAACTTGTTCTCCTTTAGACACTTAAGTGAGTTATTTGGATTTTCTTTTAAAAAGCTGGAAGGAAAGGCATCTGAGGACTGCT
>CAUYON010102210.1:0-24697 GCA_963573935.1 Arctocebus calabarensis | reverse complement strand
CACCCCAACCCCTTTGCCCCGGTTTTTGGGGTGTCGTGGTTCCGTGTTTTTCCACAACACTACACCAAGGGCAATAAAGTGCCCCCTGGTCTATTACAAAAAAAAAAAAAAAAAAAAAAAAAGAATTCACTGGGAAGTTTCCAGTGACTACAAGAATCTAGGATATCAAAGGGTCAGACTTACATAAAATCCAAGTGTTGTCATTGAGAGAATCTGTTCCCTCAGCTGGGACCCTAGGTGCCTCATAACATCCAGCCATTTTTTATTGTTTAGAGATGGAAATCTCACTAGTGCTAAGGCTGTTCTCTAATTCAGAAATTCAGACAATCCAACTGACTGGGCCTCCCAAAGTGCCAAGGTGATAAGCATGAAGCACCACCACTGGCCCTCAACCATAGTTTGTAAAATATCCCAACGGCAAAGTTAAAAGTGGTTGCTCACATCTGTAATCCTAATACTCTGGGATGCAAATTACTAGGAGCCCACGGACTCCCAGATCCTCAGGAGACTGAAGCAATGGGAACTGTTGAGCCCAGGAGTTTGAGATTAGAGTTAGCTAGGACGATGTCAAGGCACTCTACTCAGTGGAAAGGAGTCATACTCTGTCTAAAGGAAAAAGAAAATAACAACTTCAGTAGGATGGAACATTGTGTCTTCCATGTGAATTCATGGTAACCTTTGTCTGAGCAGGAGATAGGGTTGACTGTAGCTCAAGTCCTCTCACCTACTGGGTACTTAAGGCTGTTAGCCTTTTGAGCACCTCATATTTTGGAGAACTTCATCAAATAGCTTCATTTAAATAAGTACCTCACCCTTTGATAGTGTAAAATTCTATTTTTTGTAGTATAGTCACACAATTGTACAGCTATTATCACAATCTAATTTTAAAACTTTGCCTTCTCACCCCACACAAAGAACGTCAGTACCTACTA
Source organism: Arctocebus calabarensis (assembly GCA_963573935.1). Taxonomy (NCBI): domain Eukaryota; kingdom Metazoa; phylum Chordata; class Mammalia; order Primates; family Lorisidae; genus Arctocebus; species Arctocebus calabarensis. The sequence continues at coordinate 23,765 of CAUYON010102210.1, read as the reverse complement.
GCAGTCACTTTCATCTTCCCCCCCCCCCTCCATGTGCCCCCTACTCCTAGTAGACAATTGGCCTTGTCTTGATGTTTTGTTCTGAGTTCAGTCATGCTCTGCATGGTCTTTTGTAAGTGGACTTGTTCCCTTGTTGTAATGATTTTAAGGTTTATTTCTACTGTGACATAAATGTGCACTTCATTCCTTTTGATTGTTGAAAAATAATCCATCTTGTGAATACAGCATGCTATGTGTATTCAATCATCTGAAAATACCATTAGTAGTCCTGAAGAAGTTCCCTCCTTATCTGAGATTTTTAAGTTTTTATCAAGAAGAAATTATGCCTTTATCAAAAGACTGTTCTGCATCTGTTGAGGTGACCATGTGGTTTTTCTTTTTGGTTCTAATAATGTAGAGTATTTTATTAGTTGATTATCCCACATATAGTTAGACTGGCAATCCAGGTAATAAATTCCATTTGGGATACATGTATAAATATTTTGTATTCCAAAAGACGTTCCCTCACTTATACATTATATATCTTGTAGATTGGTTACGGCATTTCCCCTTTGCCCCAGAAAAATACATTGGTACCTTCATAGCTCAAGGAAATGCAAGCTGCTAACCTCAAGTGGTCCTGTTGAGTTTATGCTTCTCAGCAGCTGAGAGTACAGACCCATGCCACCACTGATGAGAAAATTTTGCACTTATTTCTTTGACAAGGGGGATATGACTATGTTGCTCACTCTGGTCTGAAACCACTTAGCTTTCAGGGAATCTTTCTGCCCTGGCATCTGAATTTGCTGGGATTATAGGTGTGAGCTATTGTCCTCATCCATGCTTATGTTTTGGTGAAGTTTTTTTCTATATTTTCCTCATAAATAAAAATCCGTGGAATAAAAAGTAACAACTTTATTCAGGTATAATTTACACACTCCACAATTCAACCATTTCAAGTATAGAGTTCAAGAATACACATTCAGGGGTTACTTGTATAGTTTGTTTGTTAGTTACTAGAGAATTTTCCCTTAAGGTGCAGAGGACAGTGATAGAAGGAAGAAGAGAATGAAGGAAAAAAATGGAGAGTGCAAGAGAATAAGAGAGAGAATTAGAGGAAGGAAGGATAAAGTGAGGGAGGGTGAAAGGGAGGGAAGGTGGGACAGAAACAAAGAAAGATAAAATGACTAAACTTCTTGGCTCACACCTATAATCCTAGCCTTGTGGCAAGCTGACATGAATGGAGTTCTTGAATGAGAGGGTGCTGGGAACTGACAAAGCAGATCTTGTCTCTACTAATAAGTGAAAATCATATAGGAATTGTGGCAGAAATCTATATTCCTAGCCACATGGGAATCTCAGGCAAGGGGATTGCCACAATCCTTGAATTTGATGTTGCTATGATCTAGACTCAGGCCATGAAAGACTAGCCTGGCACACATAAGGTAACTGTATATCAAAATACCCATACAAACACCAATGCACAGACAAACCAACAAACCAACCAACAAACATTTTATTCACCCAAAAAGACCAGAATAACCTTGATGGTTCAAGCAATGTAGAAGTCCTAAAGACCTGTGAAGCTATGACAAAATCGAGGCTTTATCCAGGCATACTAAATTTGTAACCTTATCTCAAATGTATGTTTTAGGGTAGGTATCAAACAGGTCCTTGAAGTAGCATTCCTCAGGCACTGCCTGTGGCTTCCTGAGTAGGGCACCAGCTCCATATTATGAAGGTGGTGAGTTTGATCCCAGCCCTCCCCAAACTTTAAGAATAACTAGCTGAGTGTTGTAGAGGACACCTGTATTTAGAGCTAATCAGGAGGCTGAGGGAAAAGAATCACCTTATCCCGGGAGTAGGAGCTTGCTGTGATCTGTGATGCTACAGCAACTACCAAGGGTGACAAAGTAAAACTCTGTCTCAAGGAAAAAAAAAAGTGTGTCCTACTTAAGTGATTTCATGCGTTTTTGTGAACGGTGATGCAGCTTGAGTCACACTGATGTACAAAATTTCAACTGTTGTGTCAGCCTAATGCCAGGAATCTCAACATTCAGTAGAATCAATAACACACAAACGGGAGGTCACTTCTCTGTCTGTGGATGGAGTGCTAAGATGAGTCCTTCTTCAAACACTTGAGGCACAGCAGCTAAAGTGAGCAGAAAAGTATACTTAGCATCTTTGAACAGAAGCCTGGAACCCAGAACATTACAGGATGAAGTCACTACATGGTTACTGTAGATGACATCACAATGGGTGTTGCCCTGGGTTACCATCTTTAAGCTTAACTTTATTCCTGCTAAGCATGTCTAGTGGCTATTTGGGTTTTTCATTCTCTTCAAACTGTTCCAAAAAAGTGGTGTTCTTTTCTCCACACTCAATTCCTGCTTCTAAAAGTCCATATATCTTGCCAAATGATTCAACAACCATTACTTTCCTATTCACATCATGGATTTGTAAGTAAATGAAATAGTATGGCTTATATCTAGTGCTTCCCTGGGATGTTACAGAACAAGAACCCGAGACTAAAGATCAGGCAGTGATTTCATAGAACTGAAATCACACAACTCTCAGTTCTACTTTCATGAGATTTTACTTCTTTCTCTAGAATTGGCTTGTTTTGATGGTAGGGGTATCATTGAAGGTACTCTCTCGAAAACTGGTTAGGCCATGTCTCCAGTAGTGTACTCTATATCGGCATTTATGATGATCATGGGACATATCTGCCTATCTGGAAAGTTCTAACATTCCTGACCTATGTGTCAGGTGTGTTGAAACTTTTGACCTCTTGGCCATATCGGAAGTAGAAGATTTATGTTGGGCGACATGTTCAATGCACAATCACTAATATAATCTGATAAGTAAAAAGAAATTGGTGCACAATTGTGTTGATATCTGCCACCACAGATATTCACAACACTCCTGAAATAATCCATATGTATAACTGGGGCCTGAGAATTGGACACTCTGCATAGCCCCTAATAAGGTCATTTCTTAATTAGAATTCAATGACTTTTGCCCCCCCCCCCGACTACAATATTTGGATTCTATAGGACTCCAAGGTGGGTTGATATCACAATTTACTAATCCATTCATGTGATGATGGTCACTTGGGCTTCTTCCATGACTTATCAATTATGAATTAGGTTACAATAAACATTATGTTGCAAATATCTTTGTTATATCATTATTTTTGTTCCTCTGGATATATAACTAATAAAGGAATTGAAGGATAAATGGCAGGTCTATTTTTAGATCCCTAAGTGGTCTTCAAACATCTTTCCAAAATGAATGCATTAATTTGCAGTCCCATCCGCAGTGAAGATGTGTTCCTTTTTTTTCACATCCAGGCCAACATCTATGGTTTTTGGGATTTGTGATATGGACTTATCTTAGTGGAGTTAGAAGATATGTCAAAGTGGTTTTGATTTGAATTTATGTGATGATTAAGGAGCATTTTTACATGTTTCTGTAGGCTGTGCAACTGTCTTCTTCAGAGAAATTTTTCTGTAAGTCCCTTGCCCACACTGAGATGGGATCCCTTGTTCTTTCCTTGCTAACACGTTTGAGTTCTCTGTGGACTGTGTTTATTAAACCTTTGTTGGAGACATAGCCTCCAAATGTATTCTCTCATTGTGAGGGCTGTCTGCTTGCTTTACTTATTGTGTTTTTGTGCAGAAGCTTTTTACTTTGATCAGATCCCAGTAATGTATTTTTTTATGTTGCTTCAATTGCCCAGGGAGTATTCCTCATAAAATATTCACCCAGGCTATTTCTTCAAGTGTATTTCCTGCACCTTCTTCTAGGATTCTTAGAGTTTCATGTCTTAAGTTTAAATCTTTAAACCAGTGAGAGTCTATTTCAGTTAATAGAGAACATATGGGTCCAGGTTCCATCTTATTTCTATAGGTCACCATCCTGTTCACACAACACCATTTGTTAAATAAGGAGTCTTTTCTACACTGAATGTTTTTAATTGACTGATCAAAGATCAAGTGATGGTAAGTAGCTAGGTTCATCTTTTGGTTCTATATTCTGTTCCATACATCTACCTCTCCGTTTTTGTGCTAGTGCCATGCTGTTTTGATCACTATTGAGTCATAGTATAGTCTGAGGTCTGGTAGTGTGATTCCTCCTGATTTGTTTTTATTTCAGAGTAACGTTTTGGCTATTCAAGTTTTTTGTGATTCCATATAAAAAGAGGTATTTTTTTGAAGTCTTTAAAGTATAACAATGGGTTTTTAATATGGTTTGCGTTAGAATTGTATATTGCCCTGGGTAGTGTGGTCATTTTAAGAACGTTGATTCTTCCCAGTCATGAGCTTTGTGTGCTTTTCCATTTCTTTTTTTTCTTTTCTTTTTTTTTTTTTTTTTTTGAGACAGAGCCTCAAGCTGTCAACCTGGATAGAGTGCCATGGCACCACAGCTCACAGCAACCTCCAATTCCTGGGCTCAAGTGAGTTTCCTGCCTCCGCCTCCCAAGTAGCTAGGACTACAGGTGCCTACCACAATGCCCGGCCATTTTTTGCTTGCAGCCATCATTGTTGTTTGGCAGGCCCAGGCTGGATTTAAACATGCCAGCTCAGGTATACATGGCTGGCACCTTAGCCCATTGAGTCACAGGCACTGAGCCTGCTTTTCCATTTCTTAATACCTTCATCTATTTCTTTTCTTAGAGTTTCATAGTTCTCTTTATAGAGATATTTCACGTCCTTTGTTAGGTTAATTCCCAAATATTTCATCTTCTTTGGCAGTACTGTGAAATGAATAGGGTCCTTGACTATTTTTGCAACTTGAGTATTATTGGTGTATATAAATGCTACAGATTTGTGAGTACTGATTTTGTAACCTGAGACACTTCTTTATTCCTTGATCACTTCTGAGAGTTTCATAGTTGAATCCCTGTGCTGTTCCAGATACCCAATCCTATCATCTGTGAAGAGTGCAAGTTTCATCTCCTCTGACCCTATGTGTAAACTCTTGATCACTTTTTTCTTGCCTTATTGCGATGGCTAACATGTCCCTTACAATGTAAAAAATCAGTGGAGACAATGGGCAACCTTGCCTTTTTCCTGATGTGAGTGTAAATGATTTCAACTTAACTCCATTCTATATGATATTGGCAGTGGGTTTACTGGGGTTCACTTTATTAGTTTAAAAAACGCCCATTCTGTATGTATTTCTTTGCTTGGTTTCTTTCTTTTTTTTTTTTTTAATTTTTTTGTAGAGATGGAGTCTCATTTTATCACCCTTGGTAGAGTTCCTTTTCACACAGCTCACAGAAACCTCCAACTCCTGGGCTTAGGTGATTCTCTTGCCTCAGCCTCCCAAGTAGTTGGGACTACAGATGCCTGCCAAAACACCAGGCTATTTTTTTCTTGTTTGAATTTGGCAAGGCCTGTGTCTGAACCCACCACCCTCAGCACATGGGGCTGGTACCCTACACACTGAGCCACTGGCTCCACTCTTTCATTAGATTCTAATTGGAGGATCTATCCAACACTGTCAAAGTGGTGTTAAATTCTCCAACTATTATGGTGTTGGAGGAAATCCAGTTGCTTACGTCTGATAGTCTCTCTTATAACTTACTGTGCATTCTTGTTAGGATCATAAATGTTATTCATTGAACCTTCATTATGTTGAGTGTTTCCCTTACCAAATAGGAAGTTCCCATCCTTTTCTTTCCTTAATTTTGTTGGTTTAAAGTCTATTATGTCTTTGAATAAAATTGAAATGCATACTTTCTCCTGATTTCCATTTGCCTGAATTATAGATGCCCATCCCTTCATGCTGAGCCTATATTTATCTTTTAAGGCAAGATGAGATTCTTGTATGCAGCAGGTATCTGGCCTGAGTATTTGTATCCAATCATGTAACCTGTACCTCTTCAGAGGACAATGTAAGCCATTCACATTAATTGAGAATATTTACAAGTCTGATAGTATTTTGGGTTTCAAGTTTTTCAAAATTCCAGTGGGCATTTTTAATCCTTTCAGCACTGCAGAAGTTGGAATTTGATCAAAGGTTTCTGAGTGAGTTTACTTTTGTAGTAGAGGATTTTGCTGGTCATTATGAAAGATAGATCTGAGAATATCCTGGAGAGCTGGTTTAGTTATGGCAAATTTGTTCAATATGTGACTATCATTAAAGAATTTAATTTCTCTATCATAAATGAAACTCAGTTTAGGTAGATACAGGATCCTGGGTTGAAAGTCATTTTGTTTTCAGAGGTTAAAGTTTGATGACCACCCTCTTCTATCTTGAAATTTTTTAGCAGTGAGATCTGTAGTCATTCTAATATTCTTCCCCTTGTAGGTTATGCTTTTCTTATATCTGGCTGCTTCCAGAATTTTCTCCTTCATATTAACTTTGGTGAGGTTAATTATAATGTGTCTTGGAGATGCTTTGTTTGTTTTGAGTCGTGCTGGTGTTCTGAAACTGTCTGCTAACTGGATTTCTGAATGTCTTGACATTTTGGGGAAGTTCTAGGGATTATCTCTTGAAGTAGAGCATCTGGGCCTTTTGAAGCAACCTCATTGGCTTCAGGGACTCCCATAAGGCAAATATTAGTTTTCTTCGAATTGTCCCAGAGCTCTGCGAGAGAATGATCCAATATTGCTCTTCACTTCACTTTCTGAACATTTGGGAGCATTAAAAATCTTTATCTTCTTGCTTGGTGCCTGTGGCTCAATGGGCTAAGGCACCAGCCACGTACACCTGTGCTGGCAGGTTTGAATCCAGTCTTGGCCCACCAAACAACAATGACGGCTGCAACCAAAAAGTGGCCAGGCATTTTGACGGGTGCCTGTAGTCCCAGCTACTTGGGAAGCAGAGGCAGGAGACTCGCTTCAGCCCAGGAATTGGAGGTTCAGCTGTGATGCCACAGCACTCTATCCAGGGTGACAGCTTGAGGCTCTGTCTCAAAAAAAAAAAAATTCAAAATCTTTATCTTCAATGTCAGACACACTTTCTTCCATTTGCTCCATTATTTTACTTAGGGTTCTACTGTATTTCTCAGATATCTGAGGGCTGCAATGTCTTGCCTCAATGTGTCAAAATCTTTGGTGATTTTGACTTTGAATTTATTGAATTTTTGAGACAAGTTTTGAAATGCTCCTTGAATTTCTGGTTCCAACTTTACCTCCATTCTGTTAATCTTTTATTTTTTTATTTTTTTCATTCTGTTAATCTTATTTGCAATCCAAATTCTGAATTTGATTTCTGACATCTCAGCCAAAGGAATTTTCTGGCATGTTCATCTTGTTGTTCCTTGGGGTAGTTGATCTACTCTGATGATTCGTGCTCCTGGAATTTTTCCACTGATTCCACCCCATGATTATTTTTCACCATTTGTCTAAATGAGCAGCTAAGGTGAAATTGGATTGGGGCCTCCTGGAGTAGTGATTAAACCAGCCCTTTGCATATGAGCTGGGAGTGGTGACTGAAGCTTTTCCCCTACAGCATTGCAAAGGATCCACACAGTACTATGGCCTGAGACACTAGGGACCTCCTCAGTGTGGTAGGGCTAAGTGGCTCTGCATTGTTTTCATCTAGTTTCTGTCCAATCCTTGGAATCAGTAATTCTTGCTTGAAGTCTCAGATGTGGAGAAATACCAGCAACTAACACATCTATCCCCCATGGGCAACAACTTGAAAAGGAAAATCAAACCTTACCAAAACAACACAACCAGTGTACCTTGGATAGTCCTCAGTTCATTGGCCTATGTCAAGAGTGCCAAATCAATTGTCCCAGTCAGTAGACAGTCTCAAGTTGGACAGTTGAAAAGGTCTCCAGCAACTAGATGTCAGGCGACTACTGACAGGATTATGACTCGCTCCAGTGCTCCATGGAGTCAGAAGGGCACACACAGCAAATGAATTAGTCTGGGAATGTTGAAGCCTCTTTCCCACCTTGAACCTCTGTCGCACCCAGTCACTAGTAACCCTATAGTGTTGTGATCCAGTTCCCTTTAATGAGCAGATGCTCCAGGAGTTGGCAACTTAATTGGGTCACAGGGATATCTATGTCTCCTTGGCCAGGCTGCTGCCCTCTGCCAACAGCTGGCAGGGGGAGCTGAAACCTGACAACCTTGAGTGCTTAAAGGAAGCTGGGGAGTTTCACTCAGTTCCAGCCCTGCCCCAGATTGATGTTGCTGCCATTTACATTCTCACAGAATAGGCATTTTTGTCCAAGCTATACTCCCCTGTGTGCCAGGCCCTGTTCGAATTCACAGAAACTGTGACCCAGCCCCACCCTGTGCTGTTGCCACTGGGCCAATTTTCACAGGGCTGGCATCTCAGGCTCTGCTGCAATCTGTTGGTGCAGGCATGGTTAGAGCTCACAAATGGCTCTCAGTTTCTGCCCCTCCCTGTGCTGGATCTACTGCCACACCTGCTTTCATTCCTGCTATGTTCCTCTGGGAGACTGTTACTTCTTAGACTCACAAAAGTGTAATTTTGACTCACTCTGCCCCGGGAGTATGCCACATATGTGCGACCTCAGATTCTATTCTCCATCCCCTCAAGGTCCTGCCCTAGAAGGTACTTCCACAGGCATGTGCTTTGATCTCAAGGCCTGCATTTCCATTGCAGATCTGTTCTACCTGTGGCTGCCAGAGGAGTAGAGGTCTGGCTCCCTCTGATTGCTAAGAGAGGGGTTGAAGTGTCTGCCCAAATTATCCCAAAGGGTGTAAGCCTTATTGTTTCTGCCACTGCTGCTGCACTGTGCACATGGAACTGCTTCACCCTTTTCCTTATGGCTCCCTGGCTTCAGAGTCCCCCCTCCACACCCGTGCCATAGAACCAGCACACACTTGAATCACCCCAAACCCCATTCACTCCTCTCTAGAAAATGTCCAAGAGCCTGGAATCCATTGGGGACAGCCTTCCAGACCTTGGAATGAGAGTGGAGGGGAATTCTGATAGCTGAGAATTTCAAAGAGTCTATGTTCCATTTTATGTTTGGTGAGAGTACCATGACACACTAGTGTGTACTCTCTGGGGAAAGAGTTCTAGAGGTTCTCTCTCATGGGATAAAATAGGAAGATATCTGAACTCTGCTTAATTGCTTTTAGAAAGTATACTGTGAGCCATTCTCATGGGGTAGGGGACACCTGTATGCTCGTCAATGGATTTTCTTCCTATTGTTTATTTCCTTGGGGTCGCAGTTCACCTTAGCTGGGGAGAGGTGGATTCTTCAACCTTTTCTCTTGGTTTAGCTTCAAACCACCTCCTTACTTGCTAAACGTCAGTCCTTTAACTCCCCTTATGGATGGGAGCCTCAGTGGAAAGCTGCCTTGAGTTAGCTGTCTTGCCACCTCCCCTGTTTATCCCTTATCATAATGATTTTATGGATCATTTTTATTCTAACATAAATGTGCACTTCATTACTTTTTATTGTTGAAAAATATTCATTGTGTGAACATAGAACATTATATGTATCCAATCATCTGTAATCCTGTTAGTAGTCATGAAGATGTTCCCTTTTAATGTAAGATTTTTAAAAGATTTTATCAACAAGATATGTTACCTCTGTCAAAACTCTTTTCTCTGTCTGAAGAGGTCACCATGTGGTTTTTCTTATTGATTCTATTAATGTAGTGTGGATTTCTTTGATTTTTTTTATTACATCACATAATCAAAGATCATGAATACATTTATGCCTTTGTGGGATTCGATGTGTTGATTATTTCTACAAATTGGAGTGCTTACATCCTACTAATTAAAATACATTTCACCTCATTTATTAATCACAGTGTTAAAACATTTCTTTTCAATACTTGATATATCTGACTTGTAACATTGCAATACACTTCAGTGGTGTGGTTGAATCATTGATTTACCCATATCAAGATTAACTAGCAATCCTGGTAATGAATATCATTTGGGAAACATGTATAAAATATTTTGTATGCTACCAGACATTTTCTGCATCTATGCAGTATATCTCTTATAGAGTTGACTCTTCATTTCCCCCTTTGACTGAGAAATATAAAATGGTTTGGCAGCATCTGCAGATCAATGGGTAGGGCACTGGCCCCGTGTACCAAGGGTGGTAGGCTCAAATCTGCCACTGGCCATACTGCAACAAAAAATACAGCCAGGCATTTCGGCTGGCAACTGTAGTCTCCACAACATGGGAGGCTGAGGCAAGAGATTCACCTAAGCCTAGGAGTTGAAGTTGTCAGTGAGCTGTGTGATGCCATGGCACTCTACAGAAGGCAGTAAAGTGAGACTCTATCTCTACAGAAAAAAAAATGCATTGGTACCACCATAGCTAAAGGCAATGCAAGGTGCTAACCTCAAGTGAGCCTTCTGAGTTTATGCCTCTCAGCAGATGTGAGTACAGGCCCATACCACCATGACTGGGAAAGAATTGCACTTATTTCTCAGACAAGTGGGGTCTTACTATGCTGCTCAGTATGGTCTGTAACCCTGTATCTTCAAGTGACCTTTCTGCCTCAACCCCTGAAATTGCTCATATTGTAGGTATGAGTGATGGTACTCATCCATTCTTATGTTTTGGTGAATATTTTTCTTGATAATCCTCATAGATAACATCCCACAGATTAAAGAATATCAACCATATGCTGATATAATTTACACACCCCACAAGTCACCCATTTAAACTATAGAGTTCAAGACTACACTTTTAGGGATCACTTGTATAGTTTGTTAGGGGAGAAGTTTCCCTTAAGGTGTAGAGGAGAGAGATAGAGGAAGAATGTATTGAAGGAAATAAAAGAATGGAGAGAACAAGGCAATGAGAGAGAAATAATTGGAGGAAGGAAGAACAAAGCGACCCATGGGTGAATTGAGAGAGGGACAGAGGGAAACAAAGAAAGAGAAATTGACAAAAATTGGTTGCTCAGAACTATATTGCTAGCCCTCTGGCATACTGAGATGAGTACAGTTCTTGAATGAGGCAGTGAGAGAATGGACAGAGAAAATGACATATCCTGTTCTCTATTAAAAAGTGAAAAATTATCTAGAGATTGTGACATGCACCTGTAGTCATAGCCACATGGGAGTCTGAGGTAGGAGAATTGACTGAATCGTGGTGTTGGAGGTTGCAATGATCTAGGCTGAGGCCATGAAAGAATAATCAGGGGCACATGCAGAAATCATACACATTCCCATGCACAGACAAACCAACAAGCCAACCTACAACCATTCTCATCATCTACAAACATTAGAACTACACTGATGGTTCAAGCACAGTAGGCAGGATTAAGACCTGTGAAGCTATGAGCAAATTGAGGCTTTAGTCAGGTATAGTACATTTGTAAACTTCTCTGAAATGGATATTTTGAGGTAGGTGTCAAACAGGTCCTTGAAATAGAGTCCCAACGTCATTGCCTGTGGCTCATTGTGTAGGGTGGCAGCCCCTTATAACGAGGGTGGTGAGGTCAAATCCTGCTTATGCCAAACTGCAACAAAAAACCACCGGGAGTTGTGTTGGGCTCCTGTAGTTGCAGCTACCTGGGAGACTGAGGTAAAAGAATCACCTAAACTCAGGAGTAGGTGCTTGCTGTGAGCTGTGATGCCACAGCACTCTACTGAGTTTGACAAGGTGAAATGCTGTCTCAAAGAAAAGAAAACAAAAAAACAAATAGCATTCTACTTAAGTGAGTCCATGAAGTTACGGCAGCTGTGATTCAGCTTGAGTCACACTGCTGTACAAAATGTCAACTGTTGTGTCAGCTGAGTACTGGGAATTCCTATGGTTAGAATGAATAAGGTACAAATGCGATATCACGTCTCTGTCTGTGGATGAAGGGCATAGTGTCCTGGTTCAAAAACTTGAGGGACACCAGGTAAAGTGAGAAAAAAAGGCCACTTTTCATTATGACCAGAATCCTGGATCACAGGACATTACAGAATGAAGTCACTACATGGTCACCAAGGATGACATCACAATGGGTGTTTCCCTTTTTCACAATCTTTAAGCTTATACTTATTCCTGCTAAGATTTGGAGTGGCTGTACAGGTTTATCATTGGGTTCAAGCTTTTACAAAAGAGTGGGGATTTTTTCTCCACACTTAATGCCTGCTATCAAAATTTAGTTTGTATATCTGGCCAAGGGATTCAAAAATGCTTACTTTTTTTTTCACAGTCCTGACATAGTCCCTATGAGTCACTAGCTCCAGAGGACTGGACACTTCTCAGAGACACCTGAGCTCATGGGTTGGAGACAAGGCTGAGTAACTGAAAGATACCATCAGCACTGATCACAAACCTGATTTGTGCTAAAATAGAAAAGGTTGTCAAGGGTTGTGGCCCATGCCTTTAGTTCCAGGTATTCCAGTGGCTGAGGCATGAGTATCCCATCAACCCAAGAGTTGGATGTTGCTGGGTGCTAGACTGATGCTATGATACTCTAGCCTGGGCAAAAGAGTGAGAATCTGCCTCAGGAAAATAATAAAAGAAAGAGAGAAAGAAAGAAAGAAAGAAAGAAGGCAATAAAGAAAGAAGGAAGGAAGAAAAGAAGGAAGGAATGAAGGAAAGAAGAAGAAAGAAAGAAAGAGAGAGAGAGAGAGAGAAGGAAAGAAGAAAGAAAGAAATAAGTAGTGAGCAAGGGAGGGAGGGAGGGAAGGAAGGAAGGAAGGAAGGAGGGAGGGAAGGAGGGAAGGAAGGAAGGAAGGAAGGAAGGAAGGAAGGAAGGAAGGAAGGAAGGAAGGAAGGAAGGAAGGAAATGTGCTTGGCACAGTTTCCAAGAGCTGAGGTATGCAGAGAGGTCAATAGGCAGATAGAATATGGGACCACATCAAGCAGGAGATTTGTTGTGGCTGCCAGGGGTGAACAATGAATCACAACAAGAAGGTTTGGGATAGTTTCATTAGTTTATCGCCAGTTTCTCTGTTAGGTAGTTGTTCTCCAGTGATGTCTGGTCCCTGGGTTTGAACTGAATGGGGAAAGGGAATATTGGCTCAGATTAAGGGAGTTCAAAAGAAGTGGTGGAGGGTATCCTCTGGATGTTTTAGTGTGCATAGGAAAACCCTGATTAGAGTCAAGAATTCATTGTGTGTGCAGTTTCCAGTGACTTTAAGAATCTAGGGTATCCAAGGGTCAGAGTTACGTAAAATCCAAAAGGTTGATTAATAGAGGTTGTAGAAAAATAATTTCCCTATGAGAGAATAACTTCTCTAGTTGACATCAAATCTAGGGGAAAATTTTCAATTCTAGATCTGTGGTCAAAAGTAAAAACGAGGGGTAAATTCCCTATTTATGTTTTGAGACAGTCTGGTTTTGTTTCCCTCTGTAGAGTGCCTTGGAATCATATCTCACAGCAAACTACAAGTGTTGTAATCAAGCGAGCCTATTCCTTCAGCTGGGACTCTAGGCGCCAGCATACCATCAGGCCATTTTTTATCCTTCAGAGATGGTGATCTCAATAGTGCTCAGGCTGGTCTCCAATTCAGAAACTCAGACATTCCAAATGACATGGCCTCCAAAACTGCCAAGATGACAGGCATGAAGTACCACCGCTGGCCACCAACCATAGTTTAAAAATTATCCCAAGTTCAAGGTCTGGAGTTGTGGTTCACACCTGTAATGCTAATAGTCTGGGAGGCAGGTGCAGGTGGTCCAGAGTAACTGGTCACTGTGGGGGGCACCTGGAGTCCCAGATGCTCAAGAGGCTGAGGCTATAGTATCTATGGATCCAAGAATTTGAGATTGCAGTTACTGATGATAACTTAAGTACACTCTGCCCAGGGTGAAGTTGTCTGACTCTATGTCAAGGAAAAAGAAAATGACAACTTCAGTTGGATGAAACAATGTGCCTTCCATGTCAAGTCATGGTAACCTTTGTGTGATCAGGGAGATAATGTTGACTATCTCTCAAGCATTCTCATGATCTTGGTATTTATTATGCTGTGAGCCTTTTGAACACTCCAAGTTTTGGAAAACATCTTCAAGTAGCTTCTTTGAAATAAGTAGTTTGCCATTTGAAAGTATACAATTCTGTTTCTTAATATAGTCACACAATTGTACAGTGATCATCACAATCAATTTTACAACTTTGTCTTCACCCCCCACACAAAGAATGTCAATTCCTACTAGCAGTCACTTTCAGTTCAACACCAACCTCCCCCAACTTCCTCATACTCCTAGCAGACAATTGGCCTTGTGTTGATGTTTTCTTCTGAGTTCAGTCATGGTATGTTTGGTCTTTTGTAAGTGGCCTTGTTCCCTTATCCTACTGATTTTAAGGTTCACTCCTATTATAACATAAATGTGCACTTCATTCCTTTTGATTGTTGAAAAATATTCCATCGTGCATTATGGACAACAGGCCTGAACCAAAGATTCTCTGAAGACACAGGAGCATTATATACAAACACATGAAAAAATGCTTGTCATCTTTAATCATCAGAGAAATGCAAATCAAAACCACTTTGAGATACTATCTAACTCCAGTAAGAGTAGCCCACATAACAAAATCACAAAACTACAGATGTTGATGTGGGTATGGAGAAAGGGAACCCTTCTCCACTGCTGATTGGAATGCAAACTAATACATTCCTTTTGAAAAACAGTTTGGAGAACACTTAGGAATGAATAATGGACCTGTCATGGAATCCTGCAATTCCTATAATAGGAGTATATCCAAAAGACCAGAAATAACTTTGAAAAAATTATATTTGCACCAGATTATTCATTGCAGCTCAATTCATAATAGCCAAGTTATGGATGAGCCCAAAGGCCCATCAATTGATGAAAGGATTAACAAATTGTGGTATCATGGGATACTATGCAGCCTTAAAAAAATATGGAGCGTTTACCTCTATTATGTTTACATGGAGGGAACTGGAACATATTCTTATGAATAAAGTATCTCAAGAATGGAAGAAATATTATCCAATGTACTCAGTACTTCTATGAAACCTACTTATATTTACTCACGTTTTGTTATGAAAGATAGAACACAACTATAGCCCAGTATGAAGGAGAGAAATTGAGTGGGAAGGGATGGGAGGGGGCAGGTTTGATAGAGGAATATTAAAAGGTGAGACCACACTATGGAGCATATTGCAATGGTACAAGTCAAATCTGTAAAGTGTAGAACATAAATGTCTTAACACAATAATCAAGTAAATGAGGAGAAAGCTTTGTTTATTGTTTTGATTAACCACATCAGATTGTATACAAAAAGTCAACACATTGCACCTCACATATGCATAAGTGTATTCATCATCTATGTGTATTTTACTTAATAAAAAAGGAAAAATATTCCTCCAAGTGAATATAGCATGTTATATGTATTTACTCATCTATAATCTCATTAGTAGTCCTAAAGATGATCCCTTCTCATCTAAGATTTTTTTTGTTGTTGTTGTTGAACTTTGTCTAGGGCCAGATTTGAACCTGCCACCCTCAGTATAAGGGGCCAGTGCCCTACTCACTGAGCAGCAGGTGCCTCCTCTCGTCTAATATTTTTTAAAGATTTTATCAACAATATATGTTGCCTCTGTCAAAAGCCTTCTCTGTGTCTTTTGAGGTGACTGTGTGGTTTTCCTTATTGATTTTATAAATGTAGTGTGTTCTATTAGTTGATTTTCCCATATTGATCTGGACTGGCAATCCTGGTAATAAATCCCTTTTGGGATATATGTATAAAATATTTTGTATGCTACCAGACATTTTCTGTACCTATACTGTATCTCTCTTGTAGATGGAATGCTTCATTTCCTCCTTTGTCCAAGAAAAAATGCATTGGTACCATCACAGCTAAAGGAAATGCAAGCAGCTAAACTCATTTGATCCTCCTGAGTTTATGCTTCTCAGCAGCTGAGAGTACAGGCCCATGTCACCAATGCTGGGAAAGTTTTTCACTTATTTCTTGGACAAGTGCAGAATGAAGGAAGGAAAAGAATGGAGAGAGCAAGCGAATGAGACAGAGAAAGAGAATTGTAGGAAGGAAGAATAAAGTATAGAGTTCAGGGATCACTTGTATAGTTTATTTGTTTGTTACTAGAGAAGTTTCCTTAAATTGTAGAGGACAGAGATAGAGAAAAGAAAGGAATGAAGGAAAGAAAAAATGGAAAGAAGAAGAAAATGTGTGGGAGAGAATTTAGAAAGGAAGAATACAGTGAAGGAAGCAGGGAGAGAGGGAAACAAAGAACAAGAAAATGAACAAAAGTCTTGATTCACAACTATAATCCCAGCCCTCTGGCATGATGAGATGAGTGCAGCTTTTGAATGAGGCGGTGCTGAGAATTGACTGAGCAAGTGTCAGAACCTACTAAAAAGTTAAAAAAAAAATTATCTAGGCATTGTAACAGGCACCTGTAGTCCTAGACACATGGTCGTCTCAGGGAGGATGGTAGCCTAAATCCTGGGGTTTGTGATTGCTATGATCTAGACTGAGGCCACAAAAAACTAGCCTGGGACACAACTGAAGCTGTATCTCAAAAATACCCCCCCACATACACATGCACAGCCAAAGCAACCAACCAACCAAAAAAGATTTTCATAATATAAAAAGACCAGAATTATCTTAGTGGTTCAAGCAATGTAGACATGCTTAAGACCTGTGAATCTGACCAAATTGAGGCTGTAGCCAGGCATCATAAACTTATAAGATTCTCTCAAATGGATGTTTTGGGGTAGATGTCAAACAGGTCCTTGTAATAGTGTTGCAGGGTCATTCCCTGTGGCAAAGTGGGTAGCATGCCAGCTCCATATATCAAGGGTGGTGAGTTCAAACCCAGCCCTGGTCAAACTGAAAAAAAAAAAAAAAAAAAGCTGGTGTTGTGTTGCTCTCCTGTAGTCCCAACTAATCGGGAGACTAAGGCAAAAAAATTGAATAAGCTCAGGAGAAGGAGCTTGCTGAGATCTGTGATGCTATGGCACTCTACCAAAGATGACAAAGTGAAACTCTGTCTCTAAGAAAGAAAAAAAAAAAAAAAAAGCAAGTAGCTTCCTACTTAAGTGACTACATGAAGTTATGACAGCTGTGATGCAGCCTCAGTAACACTGCTGTACAAAATATCAACTGTTGTGTCAGACCAGTGCCAGGAAACTCAACCGTCAATAGAATCAATAAGGCACAAATCAGAAATCACTTCTCTGTCTGTGGATGTGGGGCTAAGAAGTGTCCTGCTTCAAACCATTGAGGGATACCAGCTGAAGTGAGCAGAAAAGACTACTTAGTATCTTGACCAAAAGCCTGGATACCAGGACATTACAGGATGAAGTCACTACATGGTCATAATGGATGACATCACAATGGGTGTTGCCCTGGGTACCCATGTCTATGATTAACCTTATTCCTGCTAAGCAAGTGTAGTGGCTATCCAGGTTTATCACTGGGTTCAAACTGTTAGAAAAGAGTGGTGTGTTTTACTCCAAACTCAATTCGTGTTTCCAAAATTTTGTTGTGTATCCAGCCAAGGGATTCAATAACCCTTCCTTTTCTTTTCACATCATGGATTTGTAAGCAAGTGGAAGAGTATGATTTGTACCTCGTGGTGCCCTGGGATGTTACATACCAAGAACCCAAGCCCAAATTTCAGAAAGCGATTTCACAGATCAGACAGAATTGTCACACAATTCTCAGTTCTACTTTTCATTAGATTTTATTTCTTTCTCTATAATTGGCTTGTTTCAGACTGTAATTGTGCTACTGAAGGTCCTCTCTTGAACTCAGGTTAGGCAATGTATCCAGGAATGTATTCCATACCTATAATTATTTACTCTGATCCTGAGAAATATCAGACTATCTGGAAAGTTCCAATATTCCTGACTTCCAGGCCAGGTGTGTCCAAATTTTGCCTTCTTGACTACATAGGAATTAGAATAGTCATTTTGGGCAACACGGCCAATAAACAATCACTAATGAAACCTGAAATTAAAAAAAGAAAAGAGCAGTGGGCATAATTGTGGTGAGATCTCCCATCACGGATATTAGAAACAGTCCTGACAGGATCTCTATGTGTCACCAAAGCCTGAGAATTGGACATTCCTCAAAGCCACTCAAAGCCCATTAAGTATAGCTCAATGACTTTTGCCACACATGAACACAAAATTGGGTTGCTCTGGAAGGCCAAGTTGGGCTGATCCCCTGATCTCAGATTTGGGAGACAAGGCTGAGCAACATCAAGATAACCTGTCACACATCCAGTTTGTACTAATATAGTAAAGGTTGTTAAGGGTTGTGGCCTTTGACTTTAGTTCCAGCTACTCTAGAGTCTTAGGGAGAAGGATACCTTCATCCCAAGAGTTGGATTTTGCTGTGTTCTAGGCTTATGTCATGACAATCTCTCCTGTGCAACACAGAGAGATTCTGTCCCATCAAAAATAATGAAAGAAATAAAGAAGGAAAGAAAGAAAGAATGAATGAATGAACAAAAGAAAGAGAGGAATGGAGAAAAGAAGGAAAGAAGGAAGGAAGGAAGGAAGAAAGGAAGGAAGGAAGGAAGGAATTGCTAGGCACAGTTTCGAAGAGCAGAGGTATGAGGTGAGGTCCATAGGTAGATAGAATATGGAAGTAAATAAAAGAGGAGATGTATTGTGGCCTGAAGGGGTGGGGAACAATGAGTCAGGATAAACAGGTTTGGGATTGTTCCATTAAGATCCTGAGAGTTGATCTGACAAGTAGGTGTTCTCCAGAGATGTGTAGTGCCTGGGTTTGGACTGATTGGGGTAAGGAAATATTGGCCAAGATTGAAGGAGTTAAAAAGTAGAGGTGGAGGGTATCCTCTGAAGCTTTTAGTGTGGATATGAAAAGCCTGATTTGAGTCAAGAATATATTGTGTGTGCAGTTTCCAGTGACTACAGGAATCTAGGATATAAAAATGTCAGAGTTATGTAAAATCCCGAGGGTTGATCAATAGAGGTTGTAGTCAAACAATTTCCCTATGATAGAATCATTTCTCTAGTTGACATCTAATCTAGGAGAAAATTTTCAGCTCTAGATCCATGGTCAAAAGTAAAAATGAGGGATACTTTCTCTACCAATGTTGTCCTCCATTTACATATTGACATAGAGTCTCATTTTTTTTTTTTTTTTGCCATCGGTAGAGTGTCCTAGTATCATATCTCACAACAAACTTCAATTGTTGTCAAGAGAACCTGTTCCCTCAGCAGGGTCTCTACACCTTTTTTATTCTTCAGAGATGGGGATCTCACTTGTGCTTAGTCTGGTCTCCAATTCAGAAACTCACACAATCCAATTGACTTGGGCCTCCAAAGTGTCAAGATGACAGTCATGACAGGCATGAAGCAACACCACTGGCCACCAACCATAGTTTGAAAAATATCCCAAATTCAAGGTCTGGAGTGGTGGATCACAACTGTAATGCTAAAAATCTGGGAGGTAGAAGAAGGTGGTCCAAAGTAACTGTTCAGCATCAGGGAGCTCCTGGACTCCCAGATGCTCATGAGGATGAGGCAATAGGATCTGTTTACCCAGGAGTTTGAGACTGTGGTTAGCTAGGATGACATCAGGGCACTCTACCCTAGGGGAATTTGTCAGACTCTGTTTCAAGGAAAAAGAAAATGACAACTTTGGTAGGACAGAACAATATACCTTACATGTCAATTCATGGTAACCTGTGTGTAAGCAGGGAGATATGGTTGACTGTCTCTCAAGAAATTTCACTACATGGGCACTTCTGGTTTTTTTTGGTTGTTGTTGTTGGTTTGTTTATTTGCCGTTTTTGGCTGGGGCTGGGTTTGAATCCACCACCTCCAGTATATGGGGCCAGCGCCCTACTCCTTTAAGCCACAGGCGCCACCCATGACCTGGGTACTTCTTATGCTGTGATCGTATTGAGCACCTGAATTTTTGGAAAACATCTTCAAGTACCTTCATTGAAATAAGTACTTCACACTTTGAATGTATAAAACTCTATGTTTCTTAATATAGTCATACAATTGTACAGCTATCATCACAATCTAACTTTAGACCTTTGTCTTCTCCCCCCACACAAAGAACATCAATAGCTACTAGCAGTCACTTTCCCTTCCCCACCACCCTCCCCCACCTGCACCCTATTCCTAGAAGACAATTGACCTTGTCTTGATGTTTTCTTCTGAGTTCAATCATGCTCTGTGTGGTATTTTGTAAGTGGATTTGTTCTTCTATCAGAATGATATTAAGGTTTATTCCTATTGTAACATAAATGTTCCCTTCATTCCTTTTGATTGTTGAAAAATATTTCTTCATGTGAATATAGCACATTATATGTATCCACTCATCTGTAAATCCCTTCTCATCTAAGATGGTTTTTCATTGTTGTTGTAGTTTGTCTAGGGTCAGATTTGAACCTGCCACCCTTGGTATGTGGGCCTGGCACCCTACTCATTGATCACCACTTGCCTCCCCTCATCTAATATTTTTAAAAGATCTTATCAACAAGATATCTGGCCTCTGTCAAAAGACTTACTTTGTCTCTTTATGAGACCATGTGATTTTCCTCATCAATTCTACTAATGTAGTGTGGTCTATTAGTTTATTTTCCCATATTGATTTGAACTGGCAATCCTAGTAATAAATCCCATTTGGAGTATGAATATAAAATATTTTGTATGCTGCTGGACTATTCGTGCACCTATATAGTATCTCTCTTATAGATTGGATACTTCATTTCTCCCTTTGCCCCAGAAAAAAATACATTGGTACCATCATAGCTCAAGGAAGTGCAAGCTGTTAAGCTCAAATGATACTCCTGAATTTATGCTTCTGAGCAGCTGACAGTATAGACCCATGACACAACTTCTAGGGATGTTTTGCACTAATTTCCTGGATGAGTGGGGTCTTGCTATGTTGCTCAGACTTGTCTGAAACCCCTTATCTTCCAGTGATCTTTCTGCCATGGCCTCTGATATTCCTGGGATTATAGGTGTGAGATACAGTGTTATTTAATGCTTATGTTTTGGGGAAGGTTTTTCTCTATTTTATTCAAAGATAACAGCCCACAGTTTAAAACAGCATCTCTATTCAGATATAATTTACACACTCCACAAGTCCACCCATTTCAAGTATAAAGCTCAAGACTACAATTTCAGGACTTGCTTGTATAGTTTGTTTTTTACTAAAGAAAAGGACAGAGATAGAGGAGAGAAAGAAATGAAGGAAAGAAAGTAATGGAGAGTGCCAGTGAATGAGAGAGAGACAATTGGAGGAAGGAAGGATAAAATGAGGGAGGGGTGAAGGGAGTGAGAGATGGAGGGAAACAAAGAAAGAGAAAATGCCCAAACTTGGTTGCTCACACCTATAATCCCAGTCCTCTGACGTGCTGAGGTGAGTGGTGTCCTTGAATGAAGGAGTACTGAGAAGGGACTGAAGAAGAGTCAGATTCTGTCTCTACTAAAAAATGAAAAATCATCTAGGCATGATGACAGACACCTGTAGTCCTGGGCACATGGAAGTCTCAGGCAGGAGTATTGACTGAATCCTGGAGTTTGATGTTCCTATGATCTAGGCTGAAGCTATGAAAAACTAGCCTGGTTCACAGATGGAAACCTTATCTCAAAAATATGCATACACAAACACATGCACAGACAAACCAAGCAACCAACAACCAACCAAGATTTTTATCATCTAAAAAAGACCAGAATTACCTTGATGGTTCAAGCAAAGTAGACATGCTTAAAAACCTTTGAAACTATGACCACATTGAGGCTATAGCCAGCCATAGTAAATTTGTGAGGTTCACTCAAATGGATGTTTTAGGGTTGGTGTCAAACAAGTTTTGAAATAGTGCTCCAAGGGTTTTGCCTGTGGCAAATTGGGTAAGAAGATGGCCCCATATAACGAGGGTAGTGATTTTGTGCGATGGCCCCGTACAAACTGCAAAATAAATAAATAAATAAATAAATAAATAAATAAATAAATAACCAAGAATTGTGGTGAGCTCTTGTAGTCAGTCCCAGCTACTCATAAGGATGTTGCAAAATAGTCAGCTAAGCTGAGGAATAGGAACTTGCCTTGAGCTTTGATGGCAAGGCACTCTACCAAGAGTGACAAAGCATACCTTTGTCTCCAAGAAAGAAAATAAAAAACAAAATACAAAAAACAAATAGCATACCACTTAAGTGACTCCATGAAGTTACGGCAACTGTGATTAAGCCTGAGTGACACTGCTGTACAAAATCTCAACTGTGTGTGTCCTAGTGCTGGGAATCTCAACTGTCAGTAGAATCAATAAGGCAACAATGAGAGATCACTTCTCTGTCTGTGGATAGAGAGCT
This sequence comes from Arctocebus calabarensis, assembly GCA_963573935.1. Taxonomy (NCBI): domain Eukaryota; kingdom Metazoa; phylum Chordata; class Mammalia; order Primates; family Lorisidae; genus Arctocebus; species Arctocebus calabarensis. The sequence continues at coordinate 1,582 of CAUYON010102210.1, read as the reverse complement.
AAGAAATGTCCTGGTTCAAACCCTTGAGCTATACCATATAAGGTGAGCAGAAAATGCCACTTAGTATCTTTGACCAGAATGCTGGATCCCAGGACATTACAGGATGAAGTCAATACATGGTCACCATGGATGACATCACAATGAGTGTTGCCCTTGGTTACCATGTTTATGCTTAACCTTATTCATGGTAGGCATGTGTACTGGATATTGGGGTTTGTTGTTGGGTTGAAACTGTTAGAAAATTATGGGTTTCTGTTCTCCACATTCATTTCCTTGTTCCAAAAGTTTGTTTGTGTATCCGGCCAAGGGATTAACAACCCTTTCACGTCATGGATTTGTAAGCAAGTGGAAGAGTATGGTTTATACCTAGTGCTGCCCTGGGATGTTAAAGACAAAAAACCAAAGCCCAAAGATGAGAAAGTGTTTTCACAGAACTGAGAGGTATGTCACACAATTCTCAGGTCTACGTTTACTGAGATTTTACTCATTCCTAAAGAATAGGCTTGTTTGGAATGGCAGGTGTTCTACTGAAGGTCCTCTCTCAAAATCTGGTTAGGCAATGTGTTCAGTAGTGTACTCTGCATTGAAGTTATTTATTCTGATTATTGGAAAAATCATCCTATCTGGAAAGTTCCAACATTCTTGACCTCTGAGCCAGATCTGTCCAAACTTTTGGCTTCTCGGCCACATAGGAAGTAGAAGAGTTACTTTGGAGCACATGTTCAGTGCACAATCACTAATGAAACCTGATAAGAAAAAAAAAAGATGTAGGTATAACTGTGGTGATAACTGCCTACCACAGACATGCAAAATATTCCTGACATAATCGCTATGTGTTACCAGGGCCTGAGGATTGCACATTCCTCACATCCCCTCAAAGCACCTTAAGTAGAGTACAATGACTTTTGCCGCATATGACTATAATATTTGGTTGCTCTGGGAGGCCACTTTAGGCTCCTTCCCTGAGATCAGGGGTTTGAGACAAGGCTGAGCAACAGCAAGATAACCTCAGTGCCAATCACACACCTGGTTTGAACTAAAATAAAAAAGATTGTCAAGGCGTGTGTCCCTTGCCTTTACTTCCAGGTGCTCCAGAGGCTGAGGCAGGAGGATCCTTTCATCCCAAGAGTTGGATGTCCCCATATGTCACCAGGGCCTGAGGACCAGAGACTCCTCAAATGCTCTGTTAAGGTTGTAACTTAAGCACAGGTAAATGACTTAGGCCATGCATGACTACAATATTTGCTTGCTCTGGGAGGCAAAAGTGGGCTGATCCACTGTGCTCAGGGTTTGGAGACAAGGTTGCACAACAGGAAGATGCCATCAGCCCTGATCACACAACTGGTTTTTACTAAATTATAAAAGGTTGTCAAGGGTTGTGGCCAGTGACTTTAGTTCCAGCTACTCCAGAAGATGAGGCAGGAGGATTCCTTCAGTCCAAGAGTTGGATATTGCTGTGGGCTTGGCTAATGCCATGACATTCCATCCTGTGCAACAAAGTGAGAATCTGTCTCATTAAAAATAATAAAAGAAAGAAAGAAAGAAAGAAAGAAAGAAAGAAAGAAAGAAAGAAAGAAAGAAA